>PJEM01020734.1:0-12805 GCA_004023845.1 Helogale parvula
CAGACTAGAGGGCCAAGGTGCATAAAAGATCAAAACCTATTCAGTGTTAACTCTCCGCCTCCCAGCATTGCTGATTGGCAAGTCTGGGAGTTTCTGTTGAATATTCATTTGACTCTATTTACCTGGTATCTGACGTAAGTCAAATGCTTTGTTCTTCCCGCCCTGAGAATTGTATATAAGAGACAGTTTTCTTAATAAACACTCTCTCTCTCTTCGCCTGACCAGAAACCGTGAGTTGTGTTTTATTCTCTGTGCGTCCCCTTTCCTGCCCTTTCTCTCTCCCTCCCTCAGGAGAAGGACCCGCAATAGAAGCGCGCCCAGAGCGGGGATGGGCGCCCCGGGGCCTGGCGATCTAACGCGCCACGGTGCCTGCTGCCCTAACCTAGAGTAGAGGCGAGTCCCGTGCCGCCGCAACCCGGAACGGAGGCGTAATGATGGACGGACTTGCGTTTCCAGGTCCAGCGATTTTAGTCTCCCGCAGGAAACAACTATGACGTGCGGTTTAGCGTTCCGCAGCCGTTCAGGGGCGGCGGGTTTAGGGCGAGCGCGCCATAACCGGGCTTCGGGTTTAGACATGGGAGGACCAGGGGAGGGATAAATATGAGGCTAACGGCAGGACAAGAGCTCAAGACAAATTAAAAGCTATGGTCTTTTCCTACATTACCCACAAAACAGCCCAAGGCAAGACCCACATTTTCTGGACCTATGACCTCAACCACAGCTGCAGAGATTAGGAAATCGGAACCACCCATCAGAAGTGCTGGAATGAACAACTAGGGGTGTGAGTAACCAAAGCCCACGACATCGGCTAAAATGGCCTCCTGAGACAGGCAGAGACAAACGGCTCCTGGGGAAACTTGCCAGGCTTTGGGCAACCAGCACACAGGGGCTGCAGGGGTAAACTGGCAATTTGGTGAAGACCAGGGTAGACAAGGACCTGCATAAGGGGCACAAAACCTAAACTAGGCAACTATTCCATAGGCTCTCCAGAGATGGACGGGAATTAGAGATAAGAAGGGCTCAGGGAGGTTTAGGAAATCGGCTCTGCTCACGAAGACAGCAAATTCCAGAGCCAGGGTGGGCCGCAGACACCCCGAACTCCACACCTCAGTCTCTCCCCTGAGCCTCTGGTCATTCCAATCCAGGTTTCCCTCTTCAAAAAGAGCCAGTGGCTGCCACAGAGAAACGGCCAAGCTGACAACAATGACGAGGCAGAAAGCCTTGCCAGGTGAAGTCCCACCCCGCTGCCCAGGGTCCACCCGTCAGAGCAATAAACAAGCATGAGCAGGGCTTCTCTGTTCTTTCTCTTCTCTTTTCTGCCTGTCCTCCCTCTGGCAGAGGCACTGATGAGCAGGGGGCAAAGGAAAGCCTAGTGGACACCTGGGCCCCACTGAAACTGCAGGCAGCTGGGGGAGGCCGGGGCTCGAGCATCAGGACCACTCCCGCTGGAAGGTCGGGGGACAAAGTTACAGTCAGGACTCGCCCTGGCTGCTGTCCTGACCCAGTGGCATGAGTCTAACGCTCGGAATGGATGGGAGCAGAGGCTGTCGTTTTGGGGCCACACAGGCAGACGGGCACAACCTACACCAGCTCGGGACCAGTGGGAGAAGCCGTCTTCGTGGTCCCCTCAGAGGAGAGGGTCTGAAACAGCTGGGGCCACAGCCTGGGAAACGTGTCAGGCAGGGGAGCCCAGAACGGCTCCAAATCCCTTCACCCAGCAAGGGCTCACGACATGGCCCAGGTGCCGGCCCCATGCTGTGTCCATTCTAGGCAAGTACACCTGCCATAGGACTCCGGTTGTCAAGGAGCTTATGGTCCAGCTGGCGGGGGCTGTGCAGGGGACCCGCAACAGACAACTGAACAGATAAACATAGACGAGGTTGAACCATGTGTAACTGCCACTTTTGTAGGCCAAATGTTAATCATTTCATACGATTCAACCGAATCAGAAGGTGTCTTAAACATAAAGAAAGCCCAACAGCAGTAATTAAAAATAAGAAAAAAGTTGGAACCATCCAGACAGGGTTGTGGGGAGGGCTGGGAGAGGCGACACTTAGGACAGGTGCAGAGGAGAGGGAGGGGCGGCTGGCATGTAGACCAGCACGCAGGCCACAGCCGGCAGCCCATCCGCCTAAGATCCGTCAGATCAGCAACAAACTGAGCACAGAGGTCAGGAGGGTCCCAAGCCTCTGAGGCCTCAGCACTGTGGGCCACCAGAAGTCCCCTAACCATGTCTATATGACAGAGTTCACTTCCAGGAGGACAGAAGATGGTTTGGGGTGAAATGACAAGAGCCTGACTGCCCCATTGCCCTGGGTCTTCACGCTGCCCCATAGCCTCCCACTCTGCCATGTGATCCACATGGGCCCTCCCCACCTCTCAGATGGGGTCCACTGGTGCACCTTGTTTTGGCCAATAAGAGGTCAGCAAAGGTGCAGCGGAGGCCTGAGAAGTGCTCGTGCCTTTCTGCTGGGGCCTGGGCTCTCCATCGCCACTGTGAGAGCGAATGCCCGGGCTAGCTTGCTGCTCCCAGGAGGATGCGAGGCAAGAAGAAGAGAGCTGAGTCACCCCAGTCACCCTTGCAGGAGCCATCCTGGACCAGCCGACCCCCAGACATCACGGACAGCAGAGCCACCGCCTGGTCAGCCACCCTAGATGACTGAGCATTCCACGCAGGAAGCTGTCTGCCACCGAGCCTTCGTGGGTGGCTGGTACACAGCAGGACAACGGCAGTCCATAACAGAGACAATACAGCAGGTCCTCAGTAACCGCCACATGGGTAAACAAGTTCCAACTTCATTTCTAAAAAATTAAGGGTTTAATAATTTATCAACTGTGTAAACTACGGTACCTTCTATACAGGTTCTCTACAAAAACATATCTTGCGCTGTGAATCGACCGCTCCATCAATCTTACTGGTGATGTCTAAAAGAAAACAAAGTGATTCACTGACTCAGGTCAGGAAGTCTTGAAGGATGCCCCTCGCCTAGGGTCTATGCAGAGCGCAAGAACAGAGAAGCCCTGGGATGAGGAGGCAGTCACCAGAGCAGAAATGTTGGTCTAACATGGGGCTCAGCTGTGCTCCGCCCCCAGTCCCAGACCCTCCCCACACCCCAAAGCTCCATGGTTGGTGCAGCAATGCAGGGACAGAGGGCTCATCAGCAACTGCTTCCTTCACAGGAGAGGCGAGGCTCAAATGGATTATCAATTTGAGGAAGTGCTATAAAAACAACCAAGTGCTGTCCAGCAGAGTGCTGTCAAGTGGAAAGTACGGTAATTAGGGAGCTAAATGGTGTGCATTTGCTTAAGTAGAGGGCTGTGTATGCTGGAGGTAAAGTCCTGAGCGGGCTGGAGTGCGCATGACATTCTAGGGACTCTGCCATCAGTTTCTGAGGGCCTGGCTTCTGGAACCCCCACAAAGATGTGAGACCTTTGTGCCTCTGCACAGGACTGGCTGGGGCTCACTGCAGCCCTTTGCAAACAGGGAAGGACTGTGCCCATGTGAGCAAACATTGCTCCCACTCAGCCTGGCCCACAGCACCCATGGGGCCTGGACTAGCAAATCAGAGGCACATTCAAAGCCATAACCCAGGACTTTTCTGACTCTCTTCTTGTGTGTTTATCTGTCTATACATCTTCCTATCCATTTTTTCCATCCCATCCTCACTTATAACCCTCTGCTGCCCATGTGTTGCTAGCTCCCCACTCATCCATCTCTCCTTCCATTCCTCCTTCCTGGTCTGTCCATCTTTCTTCCTCTCACATGGCAGATTTCCTTAAACAGAGAAACACACCTACGTCCCCTTATATTCAGATACAGTAGACACCATTTAGATTTGCAGTTGAGTCCCTGCTCAGGAAAAATAGGGTGAGTAAAGGGGTAAAGTGCCAACCTCAGATGCTCTGGCCTGTGTCATTTAGACTGGTATTTGGGGAGACAGAAATTCATACGGTTCTGCTCATTATCTTTCCATCTTTAAAAGATACAGATTTGTAGGACAGCTGTAGTCACAACTGCCCAGCTCTTTATCAAATCACTCAGCTGAGTGGCCGTGTCAACCTAACGGGCTGTAGGGATCTCCCGCCTCCTTCACGGCCAGCATCCACAGCCGGTCTTCCAGGTCGTGCTCACAATTCTGAACCACGGGTGCCAATCGGCTCTCTTCAGTCAGCTCTCTTTTAAGAAACTCTGTCCCTATTTGCATGCCAGCTAAGAGGGAGTCTAAGCAGCATATTTGTGCCCTGTGATCTGCACCAACACCTGAATGGCCCAGGGGCACACACAGGGACCAAGCTGAGCCAATCAAATATTTTCTCCCAAGAATTTGAACCAACAGCCAAAGGTGAAAGTTAGATTAGTGGTTCTCAAACGTGCAGACAAAGCATGCATTAAAATCACCTAGAGAGCTTGATAAACCACAGATGGCTGGGCCTCCTCTCTAGAATTTCTGATTCAGCAGGTCTGGGATGGGGCCAGAAAATGTGCATTTCTAACAAGTTTCCAGGGGCTCCTGCTGCTCCAGGTCAGGGCACACTTGGAGAAGTGCTGAATTAAATAATGTTGAGCCAGAAGGGGTCGGGTCGTGAAAACTTGGGCTCACAGAGGCATCCCTACCAACTTAGTGGCTAGCTGAGGCTGGTGGGTGAGGGCACTGGGGGCTGGACCTTAGAGCTGTGGGAACAGGAAGCTTTGGCCCCAGAGACAGAGAAGGCTGAGCAGTGCTGAAGGTCCAGCGAGGCTTCCTTGCAAGGTTCCTCTCCCGGGCAATCATATACCCGCTGAAGCTGAGCATCCGAAACGTACCTGGGGACGAGTGTGGTGGTCCAGCATGGTGAGCTGCACGTACGTCTGCAGCGTGAAGCCCCATCGACCGGCATCGCGGTACAGCAGACCCTGCAGGAGGGAGAACGCAGCACTTTACCCCGAAAAGCTCGAGCTGTAGGACTCTGATCTCTTCAGTCACTGATGGCCATCTCATGAAACCCACGTGGGGCTGCGGTGGGGCCAGGAATGAAGCCACCATGGCTGCAGGGCTCTCAGGACAGTGTGGACAGACGCTGGAGCTATTATAGGACAACCACATAACAACTGTGATGGGGCCTATATAGAGTCCCAGCGAGCACTCACTCAGTCACTCAGTGTTTACTGAGTCCCCTGCGGTCAGCTCTCTATCCAGCACTCAAAGTGAGCCTGTTAAACCTCACTCGGCTCTGTTGTTCCTCTACTCAGAACCTTCCAGGGACTTCCCATCACGTTTAGAATGAAATCCAAAGCCCTTACCAAAGCCCACAGGGCCCTAGAAAATCACTTCCATCTTCCCTTGTCTCCTACCATCTTCCTTCTGACTCAATGTGCCTCCAACTATACGAACCTCCTGAGTGTTCCCCCAAACACCCAAGCATGACCCCACCTCAGGGCCTTTGCATTTTCTATGCCTTCTAACTGAACACTCTTGCTCCAGAAATCTGCACTGTTCACTCCCTATGTTTAAGTCTGCTCAAGTGTCCCCTTAGTGGAGATGCCTTCCCCAAGTCTCCTATCTAAGATCAGCCCCATGCCCATCATTCTCTGTTGCCTGTATATATAAAACAGTCCATGTTCCATATTCCATTTGCTAAGAATCTTAAATACTGCTCTTTTCCAATTTTGCTTTTTTCCCCCCATCTCTTGGTGCTAACTAAAGGAATTTCAGTGCTCTGCATAGAAAACTGCAGACTCCTACCTGCAGGTGAAAGAAAATCTCAGAAAGCTTAGGAGAAACACTCCCTGTCTGAAGGCTGAACAAACAAACATCTTCCTGTATCAGAAAGCCAATTCAGATAAAGTGATGAATTGAGACTTTTCACAAAACTACCAATCTTGTCCTGCTGTCCAGAGTGGAAACGTGTATAAAAATACCTAATTCTATCATATTCTGTATTATAAAACTGTCATTGGAGATGCTTCTTGTCCTGAGGAGACTCAGACTCCTGAGACTGGAACTGTGTCCTATGCAATGTCACCTCTGAGCCCTAACATCTATGACCTAATTATCTTAGCTGGTTCCTAAAGAATATGAATGTTTCAGAGGTTTGTTATGCGCAAAGAGAAGGACTTTCCGTCTTCTCCCACGTGCACAGAGGTGAAATTCTTTTCATGTCTCTGGTATTCTTTATTCAAAGGCTCAGAACTTCTGCCCTATTTAATTAATACCCTTTTGCCAAATGTCTTCACAGGTCCCCTCACCACCTACCAAATCACATACCAAACTGTCTTCCATGTCCCCACACGTGAGTATTAAGGCCAAGAGAGCAAGAACTTTGAGTTGCTCACTGCTCCAGAGTCTACACTGTGCCTGGCACATGGCAGGCATTCAATAAATACTGGAATAAATGAATGAAAGAATGAATGAGCACCTACTAGGTGCCTGAAAGAGCACTAAGTTGTAGCAAACAGTCAGCCAAAGTGGACACAGTCCCTGCCAGTAGTGGAACTTGGAGTCTAATGAACCACACAAATGTCACTTGTGTTGCTAGAAATGAGGAGCTAGCAAGCTCCCCCTGGTCCGCGGGTCAGACCTACTAGGTATGTCGTTTGCCTGCAGTACATGACCTTGGGCAACTTATTTCAACTGCAGTTTCCTCACCCGAAAAATGAAATTAATCATCCTTACATCACAGAGCAAGAGCCCAGAACCAACATCCCTTTCTCTTTTTTTAGATTAATTTTCTTTATTATTTTTTTATTTATAGTTTATTGTCAAGTTGGTTTCCATAAAACGCCCAGTGCTCCTCCCCACAAGCGCCCTCCTCCATGCCCATCACTCCCTTCCCCTTTCCCCCTTCCCCTTCAGCCCTTAGTTTGTTTTCAGTGTTCAAAGAGTCTCTCATGATTTGCCTCCCTCCCTCTCCCTAACTTTTCCCACCCTTTCCCTCCCCATGGTCCTCTGTTAAGTTTCTCCTGTTAGACCTATGAGTACAAACATATGGTATCTGTCCTTCTCCACCTGACTTTTTTCGCTTAGCATGACACCCTCGAGGTCCATCCACTTTGCTACAAATGGCCAGATTTCATTCTTTCTCATGACCATGTAGTACTCCATTGTATAGATAAACCACATCTTATTGATCCATTCATCACTTGATGGACATTTAGGCTCTTTCCATGATTTGGCTATTGTTCATACCAACATCCCTTTCTTAAGTTCCCTCTTACTGGACTCAAACTCCACCCATCTCTTTCAAGCAGCCAGAGCAGAGCCTCCGCATGGGGATGGGAGGGAAAATGGCTCAAGCACGCCGTAGCCCCTGCTTGCTAGGTCCACCCTTGGGAAAGCAACAGGTAGCTTCAGGGTGAGCCAAATTCAGCCCTAGGACATTGCCAAGTGCAAACCCAAATCAGAGGTTTACCAAGCAACCTGGTTACTTAGAGACAGGTCCTCGGGGAAACATACGTTCTACTGGGTTCCTTCTGGGAGAGGGTAGGGGTAGAATGAGCAGCAAGAAATGGACACCCCTGGCAGCTGAGGCTGACCACCTGGGACAGTTTGGCATAGTTGACAGGAGGTTCCTGTGATCTGCAAACGCCAAGCCAGGCCTCAGAGCTCCTTGACCTCAGAACACCAATATGCTCCCATATTCCATTCGCCCCTCTTCTCCTCCACCCCAGCTAAGAGCTAGGAAAACACCTGTGCAGGGAGGGGGCAGGCTCAATCACCAGGACGCCATCCCCAGTCACTTAAGCCAAAGCTGGCAGTTCACGCAGAAGACAACACACCCACCAGAGGATTATGGCCACGGACATTTCTCCACTTGGGCACTGGCTCCTGTAACACCTGCAAGGAAAGAAAATGTCAGAAGTGGGCTGCTCCACAAGATTTGGGGACCCAGGGTAGACCAAAATAGTTGGGCAACCCTCTCTGCGAAGCCACAACTCTATCTAGACATGGCTTTCTCACAGGACTTCCAAAAATGACCTGGGAACTCTGTCCATCCCTGTATACAAGAATACACACACACACCCCTTCCGGGTGCCCTGGGAGCTGCGGGCAAGGCAAGTTCTCTCAGTATCTCCTCCACGTGTTCCATCCCAGCCCGTACTGTCCCCATGCCAGGCTGGGCTGACAGGGGAGAGAAGCCAAGAGAGAAGCTGCTTGGGGCACCTCCGGCTGTACTTTGAAGCCCAGCTTCCCGGCTTGGGGGCTCTCCCATGACCTCGGCAATTTGCTCTGCCTCCATTTCCTCCTTTGAATTCTGCACTGGGCACACTGACAGCTAAAGAGTCACGGTTCATTAGCTTACTCCCTACACTGTGCCAGGGCCTTTCTGGGGCACAGGTATGTGCTGGAAAGGATTTAAAGGGCGCTCTCAGGGCCAAGAATCTGAGGGTGCCTAGAGCCATCTGGGGGCCTGAAAGTGCATGTAAGCAGGTTCTACAGGTCACAAAAGACCAAAGGAAAGCAATGCACGGAACCCCTGAGGAGTAATGTCCCCTGACCTTTTACACCTCTGTGCCTTTGCTCATGCTGTTCCTTCTGCCCAATGTGCCCATCTACCTCAGTTCACATCAACTGTCATTACATAGAAAACTTGTACACATCCTTCAAAATTCAGCTCAAATATCCCTTCCTTTGTGAATCATTCCCTGCCTCTCAGCACTCCGTTTCTGTCCTGAGTAGCATATGCTGCACCACTCAGGCCCACCAGAGGCTGGTCACAGGCAGCCTTAACCTGGGCTCCATCTGTGGCACTGTCATCCACCACTTACTGAGGACTCACCGTGCCAGGTGCCATGCTAGGCAAGAAGAAAAACCACCTCCACCTGTGCTTTTATGGAACTTTAAACTTACCGGGAGAAGCAGACCTTAATCAGATCATGACAGAAATCACGTATTTTCAAACTCCAAGAAGAGATGTAAAACAAAGATACAAAGGGGCAGAAGAATCTACACCAAGGAGGGTAACCTAGCTGGGGAGGTCAAAGGGCACGAGCTGAGATCTGAAAGCTAAGGGAGTTCTTCCTGAAGCCACCAAAGGCCGGGGCGCCTGGGTGGCTCAGTCAGTTGAGCGTCCGACTTCGGCTCAGGTCATGATCTCACCGTTTGTGGGTTCAAGCCCTGCGTCAGGCTCTGTGCTAACAGCTAGCCTGGAGCCTGTCTTCAGATTCTGTGTCTCCCTCTCTCTCTCTGACCTTCCCCTGCTCACGCTCTCCCTCTCTCAAAAATTAATAAAGACATTAAAAAAAAAAAAGAGCCTTGAAGCCACCAAAGGCCTTCATGCTACAAGAAAACCAAACAAGGGAGTGGCTCCTGGAGGCAGCCGTCCTGGGCGGGGATCTGGCACTCAGCCACACACTAGCAGTGTGTGACCGTGGCCATTCATTTAACCTCACTGAGCCTCAATTTCCTCCTCTGCAAATGAGGTGATAATTGCACCTACCTCACAGAGGCTACTCTTATGAGGATGAAATCAATTAGATAATATACTGAAGCCTCAACAGTGCCTAACATATACTATTACCCTCATTATATGTGAACCCTCTCGTTGTCATTTTTATTTTTGTTGTTCAGTGGCTCCAAGGTCTTACATAAGAACGTAAGGGTTCCTAAAGTGCCGCATGGCGTTACACCGCTCAGGGGTGTCAGGAGTCCCTGCGATGCCTGCCTCCCAAGGTCTGATGACTCACTGGGAGGACTCACAGGACACAGCATATAATAGTATTCACAGCTGAGATTTGATACAGAGAAAGGGTACAAAACAAAATCAGTAAAGAAAAAAGGTGCATAGAGCAAGTTACAAGGAAACCAGGCACAAGTGTCCAGAGGGCCTCATCCAGGGGAGTCACCCAGGAAGCACTTTACTGCCCAGCGGCAGCTGTGACAAGACGTGTGAGGTGGTGTTCCACCAGGGAAGCTGGCCTGAACCTGGGAGTTCAGCTTTTCATCAGAGCTCAGGCACGTAGGCAGTCTCTGGCCTGCACATCCAAAACTCCCAGACTCCCAGAAGGAAAGCAGGTGTCCAGAATAAACCATATTGTTTGCACACAGTTTAGGCACAGAGAGCCATTTCTATCCATTAGGAAATGGTGAAACTCTCCCAAAATCAAAGTTCCTACATGCCAGCCGAGGGCCAACTTCGCAAGCAAGCCTCTCCAAGGACAGCGGTCTTGGGCCTGTGAACTCTCTCCTGCACAATCAAGACAAGAGCTACAGAATGTTTATCCTTTTTACTAAACCATATCTCTGTTTAATAGAAGTAAAATGCAGGAAGGGAAAGAAAGAAAGAAAAGACTCCAAAGGTATGAAAATTGTATGATCTATATAGTGACCAAAAAAAAGAGCCAGAAGCAGAAAAAATGACACTGCTAAAATCTACCAGGAAGAAAAGTCAGGGTCTTAGTGTAGAGACACTTCCTAAATGTCTGTGAGGGTATTTGGAGTGACTGGGCTGTACATGAACTAGAGATCACGTTCACTGGCTCCCCATGGCAATACTCCCCAGGGTGGCCATGCGTGTCACAGATGTAACACCATAATCTGCTCCCTGCTCCCAACAGTCTGACTTCCTTTTCCACACGCAGACCCCTCTTAACCAGAACGCAGGAAAGTCTACACCTGCACTGTCCGACACGGTGGCCATGCGTCATGTGGAGCTATTACAAACTTCAGTGTGACTAGTCCAAATTGAAATACACTGTAACTATAAAACACATTCTAGATTTCAAAGACCTGGCATGAAAAACAGAATGTGAAATAGTTCATTGATGATTTTTATGTTGATTACATGTTGACACAACACTTAGAATATTTTATGTAAAATTATATATTATGAGGTTTTTTTTTTTTTTTTTAGAAAAAACACTAGAAATTGTACATCACATATGTGGCCTGCATTTTATTTCTATTGGCTATGACTGGTCTACACCCTCTACCAGTCACTTCATCAAGCTTTTACGGGTTCCTTCATATCCAGTGTGGACCCTACCTCAATCCCGGCGGTGTTGGAGAAGAACTCAAGGCACGTCGTTTTCCCGCTTGCAATATTGCCCTCAACACAGATCTAACAAAAGACAAATATACATGAGAACCAGAAATCAAGCATCTAGAGGAGTACATGGATGAATGTCAAGGGAAGGGCTCAGGTGAACAGCATAACTGGTTCAGCCCAAGACTTCAATGTATACACAAAATTCACTCCACAGGAAACTTCCAAGGTCCCACCATTAGTAGTAAGAAATGGATTCCCACCCCTGGTGGCCACTGGGCCCCTGCCCTCCAGGGCAGACCCTCCCTTATGTTACTTCTAGGTCATACATTGCTCGCCACTGGCCACCCCTGCTCTGCCCTTCCCTTGCTCAACCCCTTAGACCATCAGATTTTAGGCCTAAGTGTTCAGCCTCCTTAACCAGAGCCTAATGGCTTTGAGGCTGGGAAACATGTATATGTTACCTTGAACTTAACTCACTGCTTTTCACAGAAGAACACACTCGGCCATGGACTGGAAAGTATTCAGACAGGAGAGAAGAACCTCCTTGAGCACCTTGCAGTAGGCCAGGCCAGAAGATGGGTAACATATACCATTACCATACTTAACTTTGCCAGAACCCAGGCAACGGGCCCTAACACTTTCACATAAGTGAAACATGAGGCTCGTAGAAGGGAACAAAGCCGAGAGGAGAGATGGGAGCCCCACTCTGCTCACACTAACTGAAGGGGGAGAGAGGGCTCACAGACAGCCATCAGAGCACAGTGACCTTTAAACTCAGGCCGGAAGCACCCAGAGACATGTGGACCACGTGGATGACTTGCCCAAGGCACCGGGCCTGATGGAGGACAGAGATGGAATGACACCTAGGTCCGGCAGATCCCTTTTCACGACCCCAGGAAAGCCTCAGTGACACCCCCACGTAAAACACGGGGTCACAGTGGGCCATCTCACCTTGTTCCCCCCAGTACAAATTCTGCCAGACAGCTGTGAATATTTCCTCCTGTCCCGATCCTAACGGGTATGCAGGAGGGCTAGACAAGCAGACTTCTAACAGATGCCAGCTCATTCCCTTAGAACTCAAAACTGTAACATGAACTCAGCGGAGTGCACAAAAGGCAGATCCCATCAGGGCAACTAACAGATGTGATGTTTTATTGCTATTCTTCAAAGGAAACAATTTTTTCTCTTCCTAGAAAATGAGGACGAGCTAAACCTTGACACTGTTCTGCACAGACTCCGTTTCTTTCCTGTTCACTGCAGGAAACAGATTGCTTGGACCAGACTTTCTTCCAAAAGTACCTGTTCCTATTCTGTGGTGGTGACTACTCAGTTGCAGGTCAGCACAGATAAGGACTCGGAGTGTCCTGTCTGGTGGGACGTCTCCACCTCAGTTTGTCACCTCCCAGCACCTACATATGGCCCCTGTTCCTGTTCCAGTCCTCACAAAAGGCTGCAACATCCACCCAGACACCGCAACACCCTGGTGTCTTCTAGCCTCACCCAGTAACTCAGCAACTCCTCCGGGCCCTGCTTCCTACTCATCTGCAGAGGGTGGGCCTGTCTCCAAGACCCGTACCCCATGTGGCTAGAGCAGCCTCCTCGCTGGCCTCCCCGCCTTCCAGTCTGGCCCGGCTGTACCCTTCAACCCCACCCATGGCCCACCACCATCTCCTCCTGAGAGGCAAAGTCTTTCAGTGGCTCCAGGTGTTGGGACCTGTCTCCACTCCCCCCACGCCAGCTCTCGGGGGACTGGCCAAAGCCTTGGGCCTGCGGGGTCTCTTCAGTCCACGACTCACGCTTGCAGCTCCCTCTGCTCCAACACTCCAGCACCCCCCCCCCT
>PJEM01020735.1:0-12797 GCA_004023845.1 Helogale parvula
CCCTTCCTCTCTCCTCCACCCCCATCAGCGCTCAGTTTGATCTCAGTATTCAAGAGTCTCTCATGGTTTCCTCCCTCCCTCTCCCCAACTTATTTTTCCCCTTCCCCTCCCTGATTGTCCTCTGTTAAGTTTTTCCTGTTACACTTATGAGTGCAAACATATGGTATCTGTCCTTCTCTGCCTGACTTATTTCACTTAGCATGACACCCTCGGGGTCCATCCACGTTCCCACAAATGTCCAGATTTCATTCTTTCTCATTGCCATGTAGTACTCCATTGTATATATATACCACATCTTCTTGATCCATTCATTAGGTGATGGACATTTAGGCTCTTTCCATGTTTTGGCTATTGCAGAAAGTGCCGCTATGAACATTGGGGTACATGTGCCCCTATGCACCAGCACTCCTGTATCCCTCGGGTAAATCCCTAGCAGTGCTATTGCTGGGTCATAGAGGAGTTCTATTGATAGTTTTTTGAGGAATCTCCACACTGTTTTCCAGAGCGGCTGCACCAGTTTACATTGCCACCAACAGTGTAGGAGGGTGCCCGTGTCTCCACATCCTTGCCAGCATCTATAGTCTCCTGATTTGTTCATTTTAGACAGTCTGACTGGCGTGAGGTGGTATCTTAGTGTGGTTTTGATTTGTATTTCCCTGATAATGAGTGACGCTGAGCCTCATTTCATGTGCCTGTTGGCCATCTGGATGTCCTCTTTGGAGAAGTGTCTGTTCATGTCTTCTGCCCGTTTCATCACTGGATTATCTGTTTTTCGGGTGTGGAGTTTGGTGAGTTCCTTATAGATTTTGGATACTAGCTCTTTATCTGATATGTCATTTGCAACTATCTTTTCCCATTTCTCATTGCCTATTAGTTTTACTGATTGTTTGCTTTGAAGTGCAGAAGCTTTTTATCTTGATGAGGTCCTACAGTTCATTTTTGCTCTTGATTCCCTTGCCTTTGGGGGTGTGTCAAGTAGGAAATTGCTGCAGTTGAGGTCAAGGAGGTTGTTTCCTGCTTTCTCCTCTAGGGTTTTGATGGTTTCCTGTTTCACATTCAGGTCTTTCATACATTTTGAGTTTATTTTTGTGTATGATGTAAGAAAGTGATCTAGTTTCATTCTTTTGCATGTTGCACCATCTGTCAAAGATGCTGTCTTTTTTCCATTGGATACTCTTGCTTTGTCAAAGATTAATTGGACATACATTTGTGGGTCCAATTCTGAATTCTCTATTCTATTCCATTGGTCTATGTATCTGTTTTTGTCCCAGGTTTCCTCTCTCTTTGAAAACCTACAGCTCAGGAGCATAGTCTGTCCTTTGAGGATAATGCATCACTCTGAGCTCAGCAAATAGAGATTGTTCAGACCTCAAGGTCTGCTTCCTGTATTTTTAAAAATTTTTAATGTTTATTTATTTTTGAAGGAGAGACAGCATGAGCAGGGAGGGGCAGAGAGAGAAGGTGACACAGAATCTGAAAGAGGCTCCAAGCTCTGAGCTGTCAGCACAGAGCCCAACGTGGGTCTTGAACTCATAAGCCATGAAATCAGGACCTGAGCCAAAGTCAGACACCTAACCAACGGAGCCACCCCGGTGCCCCTGCTTCCTGTAGTTTTAATACAGGTGTCTTAATACCTTTCCCTGATACCTAATAATAGAGCTGAATATTTAGAACCTCTTTGTGGAGATTTTATGTAGAGGTGGTAATTGCCTTATACATCTGTACAGAGAGGATCTTGTCATCTTTTTAAAAAATAGAATAGTATTACCAGCAAACTTAAGGACCCAGGATTAGAGGAGGGTTTTTTTCCATGTTACTGAGTACCTGTCAGATGTCAGAGGCTGTTGAGGAGGCTGGAAGTATGCCAATAAATTGCTTTCATCAAACTTCCATCACAAGCTAGGGACTAGGCTATAACCAGATGTATACAAGAACTGCTATTTATAACAAGTGCTGGGATAAAAATGAAATCAGACAATGTGCAAGAACTATGGTTTGTAATGACAGTAGTGGCCACTGATCATTCTTGCCAGACCCTGTGCTAATAACTTTGGAAGGCACATCGCTCTTAGATATTTATTGTAACACCTCAAGAGGATGTTCATCTCATCTCAGGGGTGGGGAAACTGAGGCTCAGAAATTGACACCGTACAAGAGAGCCTGGAGTTTCGAGCAAGATTGAGCAAGATCTGTCTGACCTCAAAGGCCATGTCTGCCTCTTTGTGGCAGGGCGGGATTCCCCATTGCACGGAGGTATCTCCGCACAGCAGCCTGGAGCTGCGGGAGAGTCACACCTGCCCTGCACGCCCAGGATCCAGGGCCACAGCACATACTGCCTCAGCTTCCCTGAGCTTCTCTGCCTTTCGGAGACTCCATAGGAGTGTTTGGCATAGAGTATTCATTTAACAAATTCTCGAGTGTCTGCAGGGTGTCAGACATCATTCTAAATAATAAAGATACAACAGTAAATAAGAAAGTCCCTGCACAGAGTCTACTGAGGTGAGATAGACAAGAAGCAAACAAGAAGAGTAATGTGTCAGGTATTAAGTGCTGAGAAGAAAAAAAAAATGGGGCTAATGGGACTAATAGAGCTATTTTTTGTAGGATGTTCATAAGCTTTAAGGAACTGACCTTTGAGTGGAGGGAGGTTGTTATCAGCCCACTGCTAGGAAGAAACAAAAGTACCGCATACATGTACACGGTCTAACCTCGGATCCACTGATTCTAGGCCCGGGGTTTTGAGGACTTAATTCCATTCTGCTTTTCCCTGAAATCCAGACTTTCTTCTAACTTTGTTTCCTGTTTTTTCTTCTCCCTTCCCCTACCCAACTTGGGCTGTGGAGGTAATGCAGGGGACTACAAGACTCACGTGATGACAACATTTGCTGCGAAGTCGGATGCACACCATGGTGTTGACAACTTTGCCTTTGACTGCCCAGAAATGCAAACGTTGTTTGGTGTGTTTAATCCAGACGAGAGGGGCTTCCGGCCTCACACTGTGGTTTTGCATGGGAGGTCGGGAATCGGGAAGTCAGCTTTGGCCAGAAAGGTCCTGCTGCACTGGGCGCGAGGTGAACTCTACCAGGAAATGTTCTCCTACGTCTTCTTCCTCTGTGCCAGAGAACTGCCGTGGATGAGGGAGGGCAGCTTTGCAGATCTAATTTCCAGGGAGTGGCCAGACTCCCAGGTTCCAGTGACGGAGATCATGTCCCAACCAGAACGGCTGCTGTTTATTATTGATGGCTTCGATGACCTGGACTTTGCCTTCAAAGATGATGACTTGGGTCTCTGTGAAGACTGGGGGGACAAACAACCCACGTCCGTTCTGATGCATAGTCTGCTGAAGAAAGTCCTGCTCCCTGAGGCTTTCCTGATGATCACCGTCAGAGATACCGGCATAGAAAAGCTCAACTCCATGGTCCTGTCACCGCACTACCTGTTAGTCAGGGGCATCTCCGTGGAGAAAAGGCTGCAGTTGCTTCTTAAGCACACGAAGAATGAGCATCAGAAGACAAAACTCTTGAATTCAGTGGTAGACAACTACCCACTGTTGAACGAGTGCCAGGTCCCTGTCTTGGGGTGGCTCATCTCCAAGGCTCTAAATCTGCACGAGGCGTCGGGCAAGAGCCTTGCCCCTTCCTGCCAGACCCTCACGGGCTTGTATGCCACCTTTGTGTTCCACCAGCTCACTCCTCGAGACCCGTCCCAGCACTGCCTCAGCCGGGAAGAGAGAGGCACCTTGAAGAGCCTGTGCCGTATGGCTGTGCAGGGAGTGTGGAGCATGAAGTTTGTGTTTTACGGAGATGACCTGGGTGTTCACAGACTCAGGGAGTCCGAGCTCTCTGCTCTGTTTCACATGAACATCCTCCACCAAGACCTCGGCCACGAAAGGTGCTATACGTTCCTGCATCCCAGCCTCCAGGAGTTCTGTGCTGCCCTGTACTACGTTCTAGAAGGCCTGGAAACGGAGTGGGATGCCTACCCTGTGTTCATGGAGAACATAAGGAGCTTGGTGGAGCTCAGACAAATCAGTTCCAATGCTCACTTGCTCCAGATGAAGCGTTTCTTATTTGGCCTCATGAGCAAAGAGGTGACAGGGGCCCTGGAAGTCCTGCTGGGGTGTCCCGCCCCCCTGGCGGTGAGGCAGGGGCTTCTGGGCTGGATCTCCCTGCTGGGTCAGCAGCCCAGCACCCCGGCCCCTCTAGACTTCCTGGACTCCTTCCACTGTCTTTTTGAGACTCAAAATGAAGACTTTGTCTGCTCGGCACTGAACAGCTTCCACGAGGTATGGCTTCCAATGCACCGGCGAATGGACTTGCTGGTGTCCTCTTTCTGCCTCCAGCGGTGCCAGTATCTGCGGAAAATTCGGATGGATGTCCAGGAGGGCTTCGCAAAGGATGAGTTCGCTGAGGCACGACCCCTGAGTCCCCAAGGGTGAGTCCTTCACCTCTGCATTTCGTTTTTTCTATATGTTAATGTTATTTATTTTTGAGAGAAAGAGGGAGAGAGAGAGAGCGTGCGCGCGAGCAAGCATGGGGGGGGAGGCGGGCAGAGAGAGAGGGGGAGACAGAATCCGAAACAGGGTCCAGGCTCTGAACTGTCAGCACAGAGCCCGATGCGGGGCTTGAATTCATGAGCCACGAGATCATGACCTGAGCCAAAGTCAGAAACTTAATCAACTGAACCATCTAGGTATCCCTGTTCGTTTTCTTTTTTTTAATGCAGGTATAATTCTTTATTCTTTTTTATGGAGATATAACTGACAAATAAAAACTGCACGTAACGGTGTCTGGGTAGTTCAGTCACTTAAGCATCTGACTCTTGATTTCGGCTCAGGTCATGATCTCACAGTTGTGGGATCAAGCCCCATGTTGAGCTCCAAGCTGGATGTGGAGCCTGCTTGGGATTCCCTCTCTCTGTGCCCCTCCCCTACTCATGCTTCTCTCTCTCCGTCTCTCTCTCAAGATATTTTTTAACTGTACATATTCATGTACAACTTGGTGTTTTGATGTACATAAAATACTCACCACGATCAAGCTAAATAGCACACGCATCACATTACATATTACTGTTCCTTCTTCCGTGTGTGGGGGGGAATAATACTTAAGACCTACCTTCGGCAAATTTCAAGTAAAGGGTACAGTGTTGCCAACTACCGTGACACCGCTGCACATGAGATCCCTATCCCGTGTACCAAAAACTTCGTACCCATTTCCCCTCCTGGAGCCACGGGCAGCCCCCACCACCCCTCTCCTCCCATGGGCTCAGCTGTGTTAGATTCCACATGAGATCACGCACAGCTTTCTGTTACTGGCCAATGTCACTTAGCTTATATTCATTTGGATTCTTGCAAATGGCAAGATTTCCTTTTTAAAAATTTTTAGTGTTTATTTTTGAGAGAAATGGAGCAAGAGCAGGGGAGGGGCAGAGAGAGGGGGAGACACAGAATAGGAAGCAGGCTCCAGGCTCTGAGCTGTCGGCACAGAGCCCGGTGTGGGATGTGAACTCACAGACTGTGAGATCATAACCTGAGCTGTAGTCAGATGCTTAATAGATGGAGACACTCAGGTGCCCCTGGATTTGCTTTTTTTAAAGCTGAGTAATATTCCCTGGGGTGTGTGTCTGTGTGTGTTTGTCTCATTTTTTTAATCTATTCATCCACAAACAGACATTTAGGCTGTTTCCATATCTTGGCCACTGAGAAGATAGTGTAAATCTCTCTTCAGGGTACTGATTTAAATTCCTTCGTGTAAGTGGGATTCCTGGAGTGTCAGGCAGTTCTATTTTTAACTTTCTTAGGAGCATCCGTGTGAAATGCTCCCTTTCACCTCCAGGGGGAGCCGGTAGGGCTGGTGGCTCCAGGCCACCTTTGTACACCCCCCCCCCCCCACCAGGGTGTTGGAAGGTTCAGAAAGCAGGTGGGTAGGACAGCCCTCATGCAAAGCACAAGGTGACCTCACTACATTGGCCTCGGACCCTCAGAAGCCATTCCCGTCTTACGGTGATGGACTGATCTCCCTCCTCTGAGCCCACTGGGGCACTTGATCGTGCTAAACTCCATCCTGTGGAAGCAAATGTTGATTTCTTTCTCCAACATAGGACGCCGGTGAAGACACTCGCTGATGAGTGGTGGGCCGATCTCTGCCTCGTGCTCAGCACCCACCCAAACCTGCGGCAGCTCGAACTGAGTGGCAGCATCCTGAGTGAATGGGCCATGAAGACCCTCTGCGCTACACTGAGGCAGCCAACCTGTAAAATACAGAACCTGACGTAAGGGTCCATTGCCCCTCGGCATGGCTATGTCACTGCTCTCCTCTCCCATCTCTGAGAAAAGACCGATCTAAGAATGTAATCAGAGTGGATAAGTGCTGCAGAAGTTGCAGGAACCGAGTTGCCAAAATCACACAAGGGAGAGGAACTAAAGACTCTGAGAGGCAGATCCATTCAGTCTGGGTATTGAGGGATGAATAGGAGTTGTCACTAGGGGCAAAGGTGAGGGGGCTCATTTCAGGCAAAGGTAGAGCAAGATCAGAGGCTTTCCATCAGTCCTTCATGCTTTTACGTCCATTAATAAGGTAACAAATATTTGAACAGCTACCAAGTTCAGGGTCTGTGGTAGACGCCAGGGTACTCACCAAGCGCCTGCAGTAGGAGATGACATGCTAGTTCTACTGCAGACAAACTTTCTGTTCCAGACTCTTCCCTCCAAGAGTCAGAGCAAAGCACATGTGACCCCCAGACTGGAGCAGGTCACCTTCCCCATGCAAACATTTTCCCTTTTTGCCTCTTCTGTCTCCTCCCGAAGTACTCTCCTTAAGCTGGGCTGTGCCAGGGAGCCTGGCGATGCCAGAATGTTGTCCTATTCATGTCCACCCTCCACCACGCTCCTCTGCCAGCTTCACCTGCGCGTTTTCCCCTGGGCGCCCGTTCCACCAGCAGCCCCTGCTCTCAGCTCTTGGCCGTGATGTTCCGGAATCCCTGTCAGCACCGAATCTGCACCTCAGCAGGAGTCCATCAAAATGGCAACGAGATTCAGGCATTACAAGGGTTTGACGTACATCCTCTGGACCTCTCAGGGCTCCTATTTCTCTAGTTAACTACTTTAACATCTCCTGAACTTTCCATGCCCTTACATGTATATATTGGCAACTGACCTTTTTTTAATCCAAACAGCATCACATTATACTCATTTTTGTGACATTTGACTTTTCTGTTCCGCGTGGACTTGATCACATCTGTTTGCAGGGTTTTTTAGAAGATTTTATTTGTAAGTGCTCTCTAGACCCAACGTGGGCCTTGAACTCCCAACACCAAGATCAACATCACATGCTCCAGTGCCCGGCCCAGTCAGGCTCCCCTGTATCCCTGTTCTTAATGGATGACTGGACTGAGTTTCATCCCTCACCAAGGCTGTCTCGTTCAGCGCTTCCCTGGGCGTCCCCCCCACGAGATCAGGCCCCGTGAGAACATGATTATCAGCATTATTTAATACTGTGTCCCGTGCCTGCTGCATCGTTGGGGCTCACGTAGCTGTTGCCTTAAAACTGAATAAAGTGAGGGCACCTGGCTTGCTCAGTCAGTGCAGCGTATGACCTTAATTTCAGCGTTGTGGGTTTGTGAGTTCGAGCCCCACGCTGAGCTCTGTGCTGACAGCTCTGAGCCTGGAGCCTGCTCCGGATTCTGTGTCTCCCTGTCTCTGCTCCTTCCCTCTTGTTCTCTCTCTCTCTCTCAAAAATAAACATTAAAAAAGTAAATTAATGCAAATAGTGAGAGATAAGAGAGTTTTAATGCGAGAAGAGGAAAAAGGGAAAACCGGGATGTCACTGTCACCTGTGTCTAAGGCACCATTTTCTTTTTTCTCTTCGGCAGATTTAAAGGTGCGCAGGTCACCCTTGGTCTTCATCATCTCTGGACGACTCTCATTACCAACCGAAATATTAAATACCTGAGCTTGGAAAGCACCCACCTGAAGGACGAAGATCTAATGATGGCGTGCAAAGCGTTAAGACACCCCAACTGTCTGCTGGAATCGTTGAGGTTAAGTTCTGGGGACGGCTTTTGCTTGTTTGATTTTGGTTTTGCCACTGTTGTCTTTCCTTTTTATATTTTTTTAAATGTTTATTTATTTTAAAAGAGACAGTGTGAGTGGGGGTGGGGCAGAGAGAGAAAGAGGGAGAGAGAATCCCAAGCAGGCTCCACACCGTCAGCACAGAGCCCGATGTGGGGCCGCTCTCCTGAATCCTGAGATCATGACCTAAACCGCAACCAAGAGTCAGACAATTGACCAACTGAGCAACCCAGCCGCCCCTGCGTTTAGTTTTAAATCCCTGGTCACAGCAAGCTGCAGAGCTGCTAGGAAGACGGCAAAGGCTGGAGATGGATGGTGGAAACGGTCGTAGAGCAGCACGTGTGTACTTAACGCCCCACACGTGCACTCCCACAAACTTTGTGAGGCACATTTCACACAAGAGAAAGGTAACTTTCAATGTTTTATAAAGATAACAAAATCTGGGGCTTCTGGGTGGCTCAGTCGGTTGAGCGTCCGACTTCAGCCCAGGTCATGATCTTGTGATTCGGGAGGTCAAGCCCCGAGTGGGGCTCTGTGCTGACATGCAGAGCCTGCTTGGGACTCTTTCTCTCCTTCTCTCTCTGCCCCTCCCCTGCTTGCCCACTGTGTCTGTCTCTCTCAAAATAAATAAATAAACTTAAAAATGTTTTTAATTAGATGAGCAGAGCCCATTAGGCAATTTCTCTCAGTGTTGTATCTTCCGTAACTAACAGCACGCTGTCAACCCCAGGATGCTGACACTGAGCACCATGTGTATGTCCTTCTACGTCGATCTGTCAAATGTGCAGATATGTGAAGCCACCCTGTGCCCATGATCCAGAGGTGCCACCAGCCCCATTCCTTTCCCAGCCACGCCATGCAGAATCCCCGGCAGTAACTGATATTTTCCATCTCTACCAGTCTGCCATTTGGGCTTTAGAAGTGGAATCAGCCAGTCCGTCACTGCCCTGTGACTTGATTTTTTCCATCAGCAGATGTGTTCTGGTCCATCATCCATGCTGGTCTGGGTATCCGTAGCATGTTCCTTTTTAGTGCTGAGTACCTACTGTTCGGTCCCATGGCATAGAACACTTAGTGTAGCCATTCAACTGTCCAAGGATGTTTTGTCGTTTCCAGTTTGAGGGCTGGTTCCACAGTTTGGTAAATCCCTGGTGTGTGTTGTGTCGATTAGATAACTTGGTGGAAGGAACTGCTACTCCGTGCTTATGGCAGGCTGGGCAGAGGCACGAGCTCTGCTTTGAGCTTTGTTCGTCGATGCAGAGCAACTGCAGAAGACTAACTTGCTTTGCATCACGCGTGTTTTTGCTGTGTAACTGGCGAGCTGTCCTCCCAAGCCAGGCCCCACCCTCATGGCCATGACAGCTCTAGAGAGGAAAACCAACAAGAAGCAAGTGCGGACGACCAGTCCTGGCAGAGAAGGAAATCGCTGCCATTTACAACAACATGGCTGGAACTTGAGGGGTTGTATGGAGTTGAGTCAGAGAAAGACCAATATTCTGTGATCTCACACACAGAATCTGAAAAAAGCCGAGCTCATAAAAACAGAGTAATGTGGTAGTTACCAGGGACTGGGGGTAGGGGAAATAGAAATACGTAGTGTAAGGGCACAGACTTGCACTAGTACGTAGATAGGTCCTATAGACCTAGCGTACAGTGTAATCATTGTAGGCAACAAGACTGTATTATAAACGTGAAAACTGCCGAGATCATCTCAATCACTCCCACCCCCGCTAAAAGAAACAATTATGTGACCTGATCGAGACGCTCACTAACCCTACTGCTGTATATAAATGTTTCAAATCGGCATGTTTATGCCTTAAACTTATACAATGTTATATGTTAGATCTACTTCAACTGCTTTTAAGTGCAAATATGTGAAACGCTGGCTGCCGATCTTTGCTAAGCATAAAATAATGCCGGAGAGAAAGGAGCCGGGCTGAGTGGGGAGGCACAAGTAAGTGAGGTCAGGAGACAGGCTTACTCAGAAGAGGTGACACTCAGGAGACCTGAACGGAAAACCTGGACCACATAAAGACGTGGGGTTGGAGATGGAGGGATGTTGCAAACAGAAGAAATAGCAAATGCTCAGACCCTGAGCCTGGAGCAAACAGTGTCCAAAGTTCAGGAAAACGGCCAGAGGGGCTGCCGTGCAGGGAAACGGGTGGCTCTGGGGGAGCTGAGACCATGCTTTGTGTCGTGTGTCTCTGCAGGTTGGACCACTGCGGACTCACCCCCACCTGCTGCAAGGTGATCTCCCAGATCCTCGTCATGTCCATCAGCCTAAAGTCTCTCAGCCTGGCAGGAAGTAAGGTGACGAGCCAGGGCATGAAGCCCCTCTGTGACGCCCTGGCCGCCTCGCAGTGCACCCTGCAGAGGCTGATGTGAGTCGAACTTCTGTTCACAGGGCTCCCTCCTCCCAACAGAGATGGCCCAGGCAGCGGGGAAGGAACTGGCTGACGCCCAGGCCAAGGGGTAGCATGGGAGCTGGGACCCCAAGGGAGTGCCCCGATGTTGAGTATTTTAAAAAGACCCAGTAAATAACACTCGTGTCTTCGCCACTAAACTCTAAACTGACACAGAAGTTTAGGGGAGAAGCCAAGCTCACAACCAGCGAGCGGAACGGTGGCTGGCGGGGCTGCTGGCTGGGGAGAAACGGGGAGAGGCTGGCTAGAGCAGTAAGTTCTGGGGAGCTGCGCAGAGCGCTCAGCTTACAGCTGGCAACGCTGGTTGTCTACCTGAGCGTCTCACCAGTGCCAAAACCCTGAGTCTTAGGCTGGTGGTAGTAGCCGCCATCTACACTGTCTGTGAGCACCAGGCTCTGTGCTGCGTGTTCCATCCTCTTTAGTCCATAGTCACAAACACCCTGCCGGGGGGGGGATTATTTTCAGCCCATTTGCTGATAAGGGAAACAGAACTCCGAAGAAGGGAAATCTCTTGTCTAAAGTCACATTGGGGAATAAAAGGCAGAGCCAAAACCTGAGCTCCGGTCAGACACCCAAGGGACTAATCTATGACTTGGAGGTTTCCCCCTTGGTGACCCACAGTCTGGGCAAAGTTGTCTCCCCCAGCGCTCCCAAAGTATGCTGTGGCCATGACCTCCCTCTTTCGTGGGCAGCTTGGTTGCTAAAGTCATAGCAAAAATTGAAAACTAAATGGCACAAATGACTTTAAAGTCCTGAGTGCTGGGGGGTTCCGAGAGGTGGGGGGGGTGGAGATGTAGGGGAGGGGGGAAAACTTTCCCTCTCTCCTCTTGGGTGCGGTGTCTGAGGCCTGCAAATTAAACTGATGACTGGCAGGGAGCGGGTACCGGCAAGTTTTACTGGCACCACCTTGTTCTAAATGTGCACGGAGGCTTCACAGAAACGGTGTGAGAACTCCAGAGGGACGGGCAGATTTGGGCTTGTCTGTCATTTTAACGCAGGAGGATAAGCTGTGGAGGGTGACCAGGTGAAAGGGGTGTGGGGCTTCTAGGGACTGATCATTGTGAACAGGTAACTAAGGAGTATACGGGGGACCTTCCGGTAGAGAAAGCTTCTCTGATGACTCACCCCAGTGTCCCGTCCATCTCTGGTGGTGAGTCATTCTGGGTCTGGCATCGAGGAGGAGGGACGTGCACAAGGGAACCCAGGCCCTGGGGGAGAGCAGCTGTGTCCGCTTTTTCTCCCTGGCTCTCAGCTCAACAGCATCCTTCTGCCCAAGTGCACATTTCGGGCTCACATACCCTGACCCCCCTTGAATCCAACCCACACAGCACTTCATCATCAAAATAAATCACTATCAATAATACGGAGTAAGTGCTCGCTTCATGCCCTGCTCTGAGCACCTCAGAGGCGCTGAGTCCTCTAGCCCCGTCTCAGCCCCACGCCGGAAGTGTTATGGAATCTCACTCCACCTGCACTGCTTCCTAAGCTTTGAGAAGCCGCTGGAGAGGAAGGTCGCCCTCTAAACAGAAAGCTCACTAATCTCAGCAACACCTCACACCGTAGTGCATGTGAGGAGCAAGCACAACCGCACGGGGAGCAGGAGGGCACCGCCCCGCGCTGCCCACTGCGGCTACCGGCGGGCCTCGTCACCCACACCGTCTAGGTGATGTTGAGCCTCACGTTACACGCAGCTACGGCGTGACACCGCCATGGAGTCGCAGGGGCACATCAGCCACGAGTGGCATTTCCTTCCCTTCCTTGCAGGGGAGGGAGGGATGGAACCTTAAGAACAGACCTCACCATTTCCCCCCTGGGGGGCTCTGTCCTTGCAGACTGGGGAGCTGCGGCCTCACCGCCGCCGACTGCCAGGACCTGGCCTCGGGCCTCACCGGCAACCAGAGTCTGACACACCTGTGCCTGTCGGGCAACAGCCTGGGGAGTGAAGGCGTCAGTCTGCTGTGTCGAGCCATGAGGTCCCCCAACTGCCGGCTGCAGCGGCTGACGTGAGTCCAGCTCCCTTCCCGGGGAGGCGGCGTTGTTTTATTGCAAACCGCGTGTACCACACGGCAAACTCAAGGCAATGGGGAGCACCACGGTTACGATAAAAGGAACTGATAAGGGCTGCATCCTGTCCCCTGCCCTGATTTCCTCCTTCCGTGGAACATTCCAGCTCCACCTCTGTTTTCTTTCAGTGGGGAGTCAGCATTCATCCACATACAGGCGAGTCTCCTTGTTTTTACCACAGTTACGTTCTGAAAATCACCACAACCCTGAACCATTGCTCCCAAGGGAAACACACGGTTAGG
>PJEM01020736.1:0-12809 GCA_004023845.1 Helogale parvula
CAGTTTGTTTTCAGTATTCAGTAGTCTCTCAAGTTTTGCGTCCCTCTCTCTCCCCAGCTCTCTTTCCCTCTTCCCCTCCCCCTGGTCCTCCATTAGGTTTCTCCTGTTCTCCTGTTAGACCTATGAGTGCAAACATATGGTATCTGTCCTTCTCTACCTGACTTATTTCACTTAGCATGACACCTTTGAGGTCCATCCACTTTGCTACAAATGGCCATATTTCATTCTTTCTCATTGCCATATAATATTCCATTGTGTATACACACACACACACACACACACACACACACACACACACATATATATATATATATATATATATATATATATACACCACATCTTCTTGATCGACTCATCAGGTGATGGACATTTAGGCTCTTTCCATGTTTTGGCTATTGTTGACAGTGCTGCTATGAACATTGGGATACATGTGCTCCTATGCATCAGCACTTTTGTATCCAAGGATGTAAAAGATATATATGATGAAAACTATAGAAAACTTATGAAAGACATTGAAGAAGACACCAAGAAATGGAAAAACATTTCCTGTTCATGGATCAGAAGAATAAACATTGTGAAAATGTCATTACTACCCAAAGCAATCTACACATTCAATGCAATCCCCATCAAAATTGCACCAACATTCTTCTCAAAGCTAGAACAAACTATTCTCAAATTCATATGGAACCACAAAAGACTCCAAATAGCCAAAGTAATATTGAAGAAGAAAACCAAAATGGAAGGCATCACAATCCCAGGCTTTAGCGTCTACTACAAAGCTGTTGTCATCAAGACAGTATGGTATTGGCACAAAAACAAACACATAGACCAATGGAGTAGAATAGAGAACCCAGAACTGGGCCCACAAATGTATGGACAATTAATTTTTGACAAAGCAGGAAAGAGTTTCTGATGGAAAAAAGACAACCTCTTTAGCAGGTGGTGATGAGAGAACTGGACAGCAACATGTAGAAGAATGAAACTAGACAACTTTCTTACACCATACACAAAAATAAACTCAGAATGGCCGAAGGACCTGAATGTGAGACAGGAAACCATCAAAATTCTCAAGGAGAAAGTAGGAAACACCCTCCTTGACCTCAACCGCAGCAATTTCCTAGTCGACACATCCCCAAAGGCAAGTGAAACGAAAGCAAAACTGACCTATTGGGACCTTATCAAGATAAAAAGCTTCTGCACTGCAAAGGAAACAATCACGAAAACTAATAGGCAACTGACAGAATGGGAAAAGATAGCAGCCCCTTCTCTTTAGAAATAAGGAGGGAGGGTCAAATTTCTTAGAGGGGAAGAAGACAGAGCAAGGATAGAGCTCTGGTCTCCTCCACCCTAACTGCCAAATCCAGGGTTACTAGATAATAATGTCCCTTGGGTAGGTCTTCCAGGATAGCTACAGCTCTATGCCTTTGAGTAGAAATGCAAAGGGAGGAAGCTCTCTAAAAGGAGACACTCAACTACAAAGAGAGAACCAAACCAGCCTGCACTAATATGGGCCCTAGTACTAAATTTCCCCCTCATTATAATATTAAAAATCATATGTGGGTGGAGATTTACCATGCTAATGAGACATTCAATGTATGTAAAAGCATGTTGTGTCCACTGTGTTCGTGCATCCAATCTCCAGTATCTCCTTGCCCCAACCAACTTGGATGTCCCTCCTTTTCTACCTCAGCCCCTTTAAAAACTTTTCCCCTTGCATTATCTCCCTTGTGCTCCAGCATAAGCCCTAATAACAACCTCACCTGGAACTCCTATTTGGCTTCTAGCAATTTCTTGTTTAGAGAGCCCAAAAGCCCCATTTGATATCATCAACACTCATGCCATCAGCCTCAATCAATGACTTATAGGACTTGAGGGATACACTTGACCTTCCTCTCCCCTCAGACGGGTTAGTTCTAAGGCATTGTAATCTCTACTAGTTCCACACTTCCTGGGCCTCCTTGGGGACAGCTGGTCTGACAACACATTCTTTATTGATGATGTTTCCTCCCTGTTTTGCTTCCTACTCCTGTCCCTGTGTTACTTTTATCACCCCAAGAAACTAAATGCCCATAAATTCTGGACTCAGGATATATTTCTGGGGAAAACTTCACTGAAAGTATGACCAATAATGTTCGTTCCTTATCATGGGTCTTGATAATGTAGATGTATTATCTCATTTCTATTGTCCCTGAGATCTACCATCTTGTCTTTACAACCACTAAGTCCCATAGCCAATGGCCATACATAAGAAAGCTGAGGAGGAAGGGGTCTTGGTTTATTCTGGTAAATGGGTATTTGTATGATAGGGAAATATTGGATAAAACCGGCAGAGAAGGAAAAGTTAGAACCTGAGATCCTTGGGGAGAATAACACAGACTTTGGAACAATGCTGGGAGTGTTTGACCAGAGCAAATCCCCTTGGGGGTAAGGTTCCTCTTAAGAATGTAACAGACACCACCTACTCCCTCTCAGGTTCCTCTCAAGGATTTGACAATCAAAATACCTAACTAAAAAATGTAAACCATAAAACTTATGTTACATAAGGACAGTATGATCATAGTCTGATTCCTCACACAATGGAATTGAGCCAATCAGGAATGAACAACCTAGCACCTAGAGTCATCCATCCAGTTAAGGGTAGGACCTGATAAGGAAGGAGGGAGAAGGGAAGGGAAGGGGTGGGAAGGGAAGAGAAGGGAAGGGGAGAGGCTGACCAGAACCATGTAAAGCAAAGATTCGTGCTTATAGTTGAGGGCATTCACTTTCATGTGCCCCCTCTCTGTAAAGAGAGATTCTTCCTTTCTGATCTTACACTCTAATAAGCTTTTGCCTGCTGCTCATTTTGTATCCACTTCTTCATTCTTCAAAGAGGTGAGAAAACAAACTCCATGTATTAAGGTAAAAAAAATCTTGCAACATTTGTGTGTATACGTGCATGCACAGACAGTTGATTTTCTAAAAGTAAATATTTAGTATTTTGGGGATAGCATTTCCCTTACTGATATTCTGAATAATCTGGAGTTTAGAGTAGCCCCAAAGAAATAAACCTGAATAGTGTTAAAGAAAGAAAAAAGACATATTTCCTTAAGGTAGATTATCATATTTCTTACCATATTTAGAGAGTTTATCAGAGAGAACTGTGATTTTATGAGATAAAATGCAACAGGTATTTTTTCTGACTTTCTTATTGATTCTTCTCCTCCTTGTTCTTTCTCCCTTCCTTTTGCCAGTCCATAGTCCTTCCCCACACTGGTCTTTTCTGGACATCACCCACATCTCATAGACACTTTTAAAATGTGGTATACTTTGATGGTTCCTCCATACATCTGCCTGAGGGTTTATGCATTTCTACATAAACAACACATTTCTTCTCTCTTCAGTTCTTGCTAAAGTATTCCAAAAAACCATGTCTCCTGAGGAAAGAGTTCAAAAAGTGCTAGTCAAAATATTATTTAGAAGTTTCTGGTTGTTCCTAGAATCATGAATTAGCTCTAAGTCTTGGGTAATTCAAGAGGCTTCAGATCTAAGTTTTATAATGGGGAATAGATATAATCTGGCTTGATCAAGGATCAGATGGAGAGAAATAGCTTTTAAAATAGTCAAGTACTCTCTCTCTTTTTAATTATGGAAGATTCCATATACCTTCAAGTGGTTTCATAGAAGAATAAAGATTGGTTTATAATAACTAAATAGTTCAAAAATCTTTTCAAGAGCCCACAGTTTACCGCGAAACAGGTTTACTTTACTTCAGGGAAGTGGGAAGGATAAGACATTCTATCCCTGAGCCTCAGGGATTTTGTCAGTAACAGTGACACCAAATGTCTCTTTCGGCTTCTCTTTGGAACTGGAACGCCATTTATCTCAGTATTTTCCATTGGATAATCCAGATTAATTAAGAACTCAGTTTATTTCAGAATGGGTGGGACTAAGAGACAAAAGAAGAGAAATATTTTGGTTACTGGTGATATTTTTGCTGGAGCTGCAAAATCAGAGGATATGGTTTATAGCTGGTAAAAATTCTTAAATTCAATAGGGACCTAGAATTTTTAGAGTTCTGCAATTCTTCCTTTGAGAATTAGGTGTAGTGTTTTATGGAGGTGACAGTACCTTGAAGTTTCTCTGGAGAAAGGAGTTTGACATAAAAACATAGGATATGTAACTAAAATACAATTAATTTTATTGTTAGAGCCTATCTTAACTTTTTATGGGCTGAGAATTTGTTTTTTTATAAAAAAAAAAAAAAGGGCCACACTTTCATCCATCCAAGCATGTTTTCATAGCTCCCTTAAAGAAATGCCCAAATTTCTGCAATTCACTCAACACAGAAGGCCCTTTTATAAGGATAGAATCTGTAATAGCTGTGGTAAAGAAGTCCATTTCCTACATTGTGGGGATTTTCCAGTTGGTGTCACTTTAAATTTTTTTAGTGTTTATTTATGTTTGAGAGAGGGCTGGAGGGGCAGAGAGATGGAGACACAGAATTCAAAGCAGGCCCCACACTCTGAACTGTCAGCACAGAGTCCCACACAGGGCTCAAACTTTTAAACGGAGAGATCATGACCTGAGCTGAAGACGGACACAACCGACTGAGCCACCTAGACACCCGGTGTCACTTTAAAGTCCCTATGGGCTTAAAGGATTAATACTGATGATCTAGTGAAAATTGGTGCCTTCCATTGTTTAGTTAGTTATAAAGGTTTTTTGTTTTTGTTTTTTTGTTTTGTTTTGTTTTGTTTTTGTTTTGGGCCATAGCGGGAGGGGGTGGTCTGATTTGGACTGAACACTTTTAATCTTCCTGTGTTCCCAGTTTGGGTGTGTTTTCACATTGATCAAGCATATATAATAAACTTTTCTTTCTCCTAGAGAAGACAAAAGAAAATGAATGATTACTGGTGAAAAGTGATAACTTTAGGTTAAAAGGAGTGTTATTGATTTGCTCTGTGTTATATGAATAATTCATAACAAAAGGAAAAGCAGAGGTACTTAGGGACACAAAATTTATTGAAAAGTCATAATATTAAAAGTAGAGAAGAATTAAAAGTTAGAGATAAAGGAATTTCCCATTCTCTGATCTTTAATTCAGATATCCCCCTATAGTCTTTGACAGTGAAAGGATTACTAGGTAAAAGAAGAATTAGCATGTGTATGGCTCTATTGCTTGTGTGTGTGTGTGTGTGTGTGTGTGTGAGAGAGAGAGAGAGAGAGAGAGAGAGAGAAAGAGACTACCAATTGAGTGAGTAGTCTTCTGTTAGGGTGTTTCTACTGAGTTTTCAACTCCTAACTTCGTTCCTGAAATAGATCCCTTTACTCTGATTGCTGCCCTCTCTATTTCAAACAGTCAATGAATGCATTCTTTACATGGGCAATCACTATGTACATATTTGAAAACAAATTTTAAATCTGACAGCAGCAAATTTTGATGAGATTGTGAAGCAGCAGAAATTTTATATATGCCTGATGGGAATACACATTTTTATAATTGGGTAATATTTTATAAGCTAGAGAATTTACATTAGAAACTCAATAATGCCCCTCCAATATCTTCCTTATTGGTAAAATAGTTAATAATGTAGCTACTTTACAGAATTCTTAGATTAATTTAGTAAAACAAATTAGTAAAACTAATTAAATTAATTCACTAAATTAGTAAAACACACAAATAGACTAATAAAAGTTAGCTCTTATTATCATTAGTAGTAGTTTCAATAAGTTATAGTATATTCCTCTTGTTAGCTATGTACTGTAGAAAACCATTGTTTATAATAACAAAAAATTTTTGAAACAACTTAAGACAATGGGCAAATTGTGTATACTCTTACATGGAATACTATACAGGCAGTACACGTATCAACAGGGATGAATCTCAAAAATGTATCATTGAATAAAGACGAATTTTCAGAAAAATAAAATATGATACCAGTTATGTTTAGGCTAAACTATATAAGCAATATTGTATATACTTTATAAGGTATAATTATAAATATTTTAAAAGCTTAAAGAAGACTAGAAATAATAATCCCCAAATTCAGGATTGCTGGTGACTCTGGTGGGGAATGAGGGGTCTGTAATCAGAGATGGAATTTCACTTTCCAACCTGGGTCTGAGAGAATGGGTCCCGCAAAGAAGGGTGGGGATAAGAAGGGTTGTTCTGCCGTCAGCGAAGTAGTGACCAGAGAATATGCCATCATGCGAGTGCATCCATGGAGTGGGTTTCAAGAAGCATGCCCCTTGGGCACCTAAAGAGATCTGGAAATTTGCCATGAAGGACATGGGAACTCCAGACATGCACATTGACACCAGGGTCAACAAAGTTGTCTGGGTCAAAGGAATAAAGAAAGTTCCACACCATATCCGTGTGCAGTTGTCCAGAAAACATAACAAGGATGAAGATTCACCAGACAAGCTCTATATGTTGGTTGTCTGTGTACCTGTCCCCACTTCCAAAAATTTACAGATCATTAATGTGGATGAGAACTAATGGCTAATTGCCAAGTGAACGTATAAAACTGCAAAAAAAAAAAAGAATTTCAATTGGATGGTGATTCTATTACTTAAGTTGGGTGTTCATTGTATTATTCTTTGTCTTTTGTTGTATCTTAAATATTGCCCTCCAAATAAATTAGCACAGAACAACAGAAAAGAACAAGTACCATATTAATGAATTGGTGTTTATGTGTTTCCTATAAATATACTTATTTGTTAACCAAGTAAGACTCTGTATATTGAAAATCAGAAGTGTTCATACAAAACTTGAATCTCTGCTGAGACTGGAAGAAAAACACATACTGTGGAAATTTATGTATCCAACATTTACCAGTCAACACCCATAGAGTTACAGAAGGCAGGTCAGTTGACCTGAGAACCAGTAAGTGATCAGCTTTGCCCAAGTGAGCCGAATTGCTTTGTCTGTTCTGAATTTCACAAAATATTTTGCTCTTCCATGGCCCTAGGGATGGTTTTATCCATTTATGTCTGAACTATTTTTATACTCCTTGCTGGCTGTTCCTTATCATGCCCATGCCAGCATTTTCTCTCATGTTTACATTTCCAGAGGGTGGTATTTTGTCTGAAACACATATCAGAGCCCATTCACTTATTCAACAATTTATTGACAGTCTATTATGTGCCAATCATTGCTCAGTACTGACTCAACTCTTAAATTGTTTGATAAATGGCTTTTGAATCTATTTTTCTGAATATTGTTTACCCATATGAGGAATGTTGCCTAGGTAGGCCAGAAAGGTGAGGATGCTCTCAGGGACATCTTTTCTAATGCACGATGTCCTCCATCTTCAACAGGGTCCTCCTTGAATCCCAACATTGGTGTCAAGTATTTTTCTAAAAGATCCCCCAATGTCCATGAGGCCATGCTGCATGTTGAAGTATTTCAAATGACTGAACAGCTCCTGTGAACACTAAATGGTGGGGTCACATGATAGTAAGCAAGATTTCTAAAGTGGAAATTTGCTTTCGGAAAACCTCTGCAGTTAGAGGGATTTCTGCAGACACAGTGCATGGTGATTTGTTTTTGTTCTTTTTTTTTCCAATTGGCTTATTCACAGCTTCTATCCTTGGCACAGCATTATTGCTCTTTTACTTGCATTTATCCACAGAGCTTATGATAATAATTATTATTATAATAATTATTATTATATTTGTCATAATAGCTGAGATTGAGTCAAGTGCTATCATGTGCCAGGCTGCATTTTAGGCAGAGTTTTCCTAACCGATCCAGCCTAAAAACACCAGGCACAAGACTCTAGTCCTACTAAGTCAGATAATTGACTCATTGCAATGAGGGAGAGAACACGCTAGTGAAAGTGTGGTCTATTGTATCAAATAAAATACAAAGTGCAACTGTAGGATTTTGAAGAAGGGTGAAATTTAACATCTGAAGCAGCATCTTGATGGGCTGAAAGCAAAGCAGGGCTGTGTATAAGGTGTCAGCATTAGATCTGGACACAAAGTGGACTCAGGATCCTTTTGCTCTGAGATAGTAAAGTTAAGGTAGATGTGGAGGAGTATAGCCATAAACTCCTTCCTTGAAGGTCTGCACATGGCTTGTAAGTCTGAGCTATTTTTATGTGTCAAAGGGACTTAGATTCTCTAGGTAAGAGCAGGATGCTTTTGTGGGAAGCCATCAGGAGCAGAGACAAGTCTGGCTGACAGCCAGAAAGGAAATGGGACCTCAGTCTGACAACAACAAGGCACTGAGTTCAGCCAACAATCTAAATGAGCTCAGAACACCTTTCCCCAGAGCCTCTGGGAAGGAATGCAGCCTGCCAATACTTGGATTTAGTCCTTGCATGAATCCTTTTTAAAAAAAATTTTTTTAGTGTTTATTTTTGCGAGACAGAGAAACAGAGTGTGAGCAAGGGAAGGGCAGAGAGAGAAGGAGACACAGGATCCGAAGCAGGGTCCAGGCTCTGAGCCGTCCACACAGAGCCTGATGCAGGGCTTGAACTCACAACTGCGAGATCATAACCTGAACCAAAGTCAGCCACTTAACCAACTGAGCCACCCAGGTACCCTAGTCCTTGTGTGAATCCTTAACTTAGCAGAGGAGCCATGTAAACCCGCAGGACTTATGACCTACAAAAACTGTAAGATAATAAATGTGTGTGCTTTTTTTAAAAGGACACAAAGCCCGAAACAGAGTGGGGTGTTTCATTCTCATTGGTATGATTTCAAAGAGCAGTGTTTCTCAGAGTCTATGGTTTAGAGAACAGAGTTTCTCAGTGGGTAAAAAAGCATTTGTCACCCAATGAAGAGGGTTTTACGAGGCTTTACAGCTGTAGTGTGCCCTGGGGAGGAACGTTGTTTGCAGTTAACTTTGCTGCTGGCTTTCTCTTGTCTATTTGCCAAGCCTGATAATAGCTAGATTTTTACTTTGAAGTCCAAGCTAAGTTGAAATAAGGTATTGACTTATTTCATCCTTAAACATACCTATGCAGTAGGTAGTATTATTATCCCATTTTATAGATGAGGAAACTGAAGAATAGGAAGTGATAAACTGCCCAAATGGGAGAAAAATTGTAAGGAGTGGTTCCAGGCATCAACCTAGGCCATCTGTCTTCCAAACCAAGTGCTTAACTCCCATTATGTCCTATTAGGTGAGCCTTTTCATGTAGGCCAATAATAAATATTAGTTTAGCAAATGGAAATAGAATTTCTCTTAGGGAAGAAAAATTCAGTTCAACCATTTCTCAGGCCAGAATATGAGATATGAATTGGTGTAGGTAATGGCACAATTAGGGTAATTGAACAGATCTGCATTAACAAGAGTAAAAATCCTAACATGTATATACATTCATCACGAGTGAGGGCTATGTATATATGTATTAACTCATTTAATGTTTTTTAAAAATATAATTTATTGTCAGATTGGCTAACATACAGTGTATACAGTGTGCTCTTGGTTTTGGGGGTAGATTCCCATGATTCTCACTCATATACAACACCCAGTGTTCATTCCAACAATTGCCCTCCTCAATACCCATCACCCATTTCCCCCTCTTCCCCCCACCCCCATCAATCCTGTTTGTGTTCTGTATTTAAGAGTCTCTTATGGTTTGCCTTCCTTCATCTCTGTTTAAAACTATTTTTTCCCCTTCCCTTCCACCATGGTCTTCTGTTAAGTTTCTCAAGTTCCTCATATGAGTGAAAACATATGACATCTGTCCTTCTCTGACTAACTTATTTCACTTAGCATAATGCCCTCCGGTTCCATCCACACTGCTACAAATGGCAGGATTCAATTCTTTCTTATTGCCAAGTAGTACTCCATTGTATATATAAACCACTTCTTCTTTATCCATTCATCAATTGATGGGCACTTAGGCTCTTTCCATAATTTGGCTATTGTTGAAAGCACTGCTATAAACATTGGGGTGCATGTGCCCTTATGAATCAGCACTCCTGTATCCTTTAGATAAATTCCTTGTAGTGCTATTCCTGGGTGGTTGGGTAGTTTTATTTTTAGTTTTCTGAGAAACCTCCACACTGTTTTCCAAAGTGGCTGCACCAGTTTGCATTCCCACCAACAGTGCAAGAGGGTTCCTGTTTCTTCACATCCTTGCCCAGCATCTAATGTTTCCTGAGTTGTTAATTTTAGCCACTTTTACCAGTGTAACTCACTTAACCTTGACAGCAACACTGTAAACTAGAGTGATCCCCATTTTATAGATGAGGAAACTGTGGCTTTCAGAGGTGAAGCAACTTGCCCAAGGTTATGTGGATTATGGGAGGTATCGCTGAGATCCACACATCAGAGTCCTGTCTCCAAAGCTCATTTTATTAATGACTTTGTAATATACGAATAACCAAGAATTAGGGGAGTTAGGGACAAAAAGAAGGGAAGTAGGAATAGAGATGCTGTGGTGACTGAGCCCATTAAAAGAGAACAAGAAACTTCCCAGCTCAGATGGCAAATATTCATTTTGTGTTTGTTTATACTGCTGTAATATAAACATCTCTGTCTCTCCAAATATGCTCCGCACATAAAGGTTTCTGTAAATGAGATTCTTTGGTAGTAGAGTTTGGAAAATGAATTTCAGTTAAAAGTCACAAGATATATAATGCAAAGGGCATAATTCATGAGAGGCTGTAAATAATAGCCAGAACGCATAGGAAAAAATATCACCTCAGGTATTTACAATTATTTTGGTGGCGAGGAATTTGGAACTTTATAGAGCGTGCAAAGTGAGTTGGAGTCAATCTTATTGAGATTGTAGAGGCTGGAAGACTTTAGTTGACAACCATGTTGCATGTCTATTAAACACTGGAAGTGAAAACACCCAGAGAGTTGAATTTAATTATACCATTGACAAGTGATATATTAGTAACTGTTAATTATTTCTGGCACCTAGCATAACATCAGGTATGTGGCTGTCCCTGAATAAATAAATATTTATTGAATAAAAATCATGAATAAATGAATGACTGGTGGTTTTTAAACAACAATAATTAGTGGATAGAAGTGATGTGCTTTTTTCTTTTGTGCTTATAGACGATTAGAAACTTTCTCACCCACACACTCATTATATATTTATCTAGTGAGTTAGAATATATGCTGCACTGCCACTGCCTTCCAGTTTATGACAGTGGCGCCCAATGCATTTGTTATGACTGAAAGCAACAGTAGGTGGTACTTGATTCATCAAATTCCGCAGAGTGAAGTCAAGTTTGATGAAATAACACAGACTAAAGGCGAAGCACTAAGTCTGTTTTGACCAATGTTTATTCTTTTCCTTTCTCAATGTTTGCATTAGCCATTTTCTAAGTGGAAGAGTTTTTATAATATGCAGTAACTTTTAAAACCCAATTTTCTGAACATATAAAACTTTTGCTTTTCTTTTGGTGGTTTATTTTCAGGAGCATTATTTACTGAGTGCCCGTTTCTGGGCTGTGATGCAATGGCAGTCTCGAGGTAGGCAAATGGCAGCATTCTTGATTGCAAGCAACAGAATCCACTCTGCTAGTTAAGTAATAAAATAAACCTATTCTTAGGTATTAGATAGCTCATAGCATGATAGAGGGCTAGAGAATTAGCTATGGAGCCTCAGCAGCAGGAATGATGCCTAAATGGCACTGCTGATGATGTCAGGAGAGATGCAGTACTGCTGCCATCTGGCACACCAGCTCTATAGGTGTTACAGGTAAAGGTGCTATTTCCATGACCTCAGACAGTGCTCCATGTGAAATAGGATTTCTTTCCACTACACTTAGTCACCCTCACTAGAACATGGATTCCACATAGCAACTAGTTTCTCTTCCAAATCCAAGTTGAGAATATGTGATTGGTGGAGTTGAACTCATGTATCTGGGTCTTAGTAACCAAGGAATCTGGAATTCTGTTTTCTACCTAAGAAATGCAGACTTATAATGTGGAAAATTCCAAACACAGAAAGGCTTCACAAAACACACTAAGTAGCCACTCACATGGCATTAATTTACCAAAGCCATGGAATCACATAGGGGTGTACTTTGGGGCATATTTTGGACAAGGAGGAGGGATCTCCTCTAAAGGATCTTATGAAAACAGGATCTTGAGAAAACAGGTCTTCTTTGGTCTTGTCTCTTCTTTTCTCTTAGTTATCATTTCTTCCCATTGCTGGTTACAGGAAAAAAATGTTTATTCTTTTTATTAGTAATGCTAGATACAGTTTGCTGAGCTTTTGATATTTTCTGGTCTCTATGCAAGAGAGCTATACATATATTTCAACTTTATTCTTTATAAAACCATCATAAACTTTTGAGATAGATATTCTTGCAGCCTTGAATTTTATAGGTGAAGGTTGGGAGCAGTTCAGGTGTCTTGCTGGGATCCAGGGTGGGATGACAAGTGAGTAACAGAGCTGAAATTTGAGCTGCCTCCTCAGACTTCAACTCCTGTTCTCTTACTGCCCATTATGTTAAACTTTTGCCTTAAGTTTACACACATAATTGATCAATAGACTCCATTGTTCTCCAAGAAACATATTTTTTGTCTACCAATAAGTGAATGTGTCGGGGACTGCCATGTTTCTGTCTGCCTCAAGGCAAGGATTATTCACTCAGCAGAGTGAGCAGTAAACAAGATTTGCATCTGGAAGTTGGCGACATTCATGCTGACAGACCAGAAGGCCTAGATGCATAAGATCAAAACCATTCAGTGTTAATTCTCCGCCTCCCAGCTTTGCTGAAGGCAGATTGGGGCGTTTCTTTTACCTGGTATTCTGACGTAAGTCAAATGCTTTGTTCCTTCTGCCCTGAGAATGTATATAAGAAACGATTCTCTTATTAAACGCTCTCTTTCTCTCCGCACAACC
>PJEM01020737.1:0-12795 GCA_004023845.1 Helogale parvula
AAAATTTTGTTCCCTTTGAGGGCACATGTGTAGAATTCAGAGGATAAATAGAGCTGGCATATAGGCCGTTTGAAGTCAACCGGAATGCAATACATATTTTGAAAATGGTACAGGGGAGTGCCCGTCTCTCCACACCCTCGCCAGCATCTATAGTCTGGCACCCTCCTACACTGTTGGTGGGAATGTAAACTGGTGCAGCTGCTTTGGAAAACAGTGTGGAGGTTCCTCAAAAAACTATCCATAGAACTCCCTTATGACCCAGCAATAGCACTGCCAGGGATTTACCCAAGGGATACAGAAGTGCTGATGCATAGGGGCACATGTACCCCAATGTTCATAGCAGGGCTGTCAACAATAGCCAAATCATGGAAAGAGCCTAAATGTCCATCACCTGATGAGTGGATCAAGAAGATGTGGTATACATACACAATGGGGTACTACATGGCAATGAGAAAGAATGAAATATGGCCATTTGTAGCAAAGTGGATGGACCTTGAGGGTGTCATGCTAAGCAAAATAAGTCAGGCAGAGAAGGATAGATACCATATGTTTGCACTCATAGGTCTAACAGGAGAACAGGAGAAACCTAATGGAGGACCAGGGGGAGGGGAAGAGGGAAAGAGAGTTGGGGAGAGAGAGGGACGCAAAGCTTGAGAGACTACTGAATACTGAAAACGAACTGAGGGTTGAAGGGGGAGGGGGGGAAAGAGGTGGCGGTGATGGAGGAGGGCACTTGTGGGGAAGAGCACGGGGTGTTGTATGGAAACTAATGTGACAATAAACTACTTAAAAAATAAAAAAAAATAAAGTGCTAAAAAAATGGTACAGGAGAGAGAGGGCACAGCTATTTCTCCCCTTTAATCAGAATTCTTAGGATTCTTTGTGGGATTATGCTTTTCTTAAAACTTGGGAATTTAGATGAATTTCCTTGAGGTGTCTGACAGGTCTGGAGAGGAATTATCGAGACCCAACAATAATAAGTTGACACTTGATTATTAGAACACAAAGCTGTTCATGTCTACATTTATTCCTATGCCCAATGTGTACAGTGTGCAATGACGGCCGTTCTGAGTGGCGACTGAGAAAAGCTGTACCAGAGAAAGCAATTAAATGTTTTGCAAAATTGAATAAAGTCAGACCAATGGGACTGTTCAATGTATTAAGGAAATAGCTCAGTTAGTAAAGATTCTTACTTTCTTTGTGTGGTTTTTATCACAATAGGAATTTACCTGATACACATATGACCTGTGTTGCACACTTTATACTAAAATAAAATATCAGGCAAATATTTATCCAAATAGAGAAAAAATTGTCAACACAATTAATTAATTATTTTACTGGCATACAGGTAAGGAAATATACAGAGTTGGATACAAGTGTAACAAAGGAGAAAGATCACTGGGTACGACCTCCAAAGACCTGGGTTTGATTTCTGACTGCCACTATCTTTGTGACCCCAGGCTGGTCATTTGAATTCTCTATAACTTAGTTTCCTGCCTTACAGTGATGTTGTGGAGAGTATCAAACAAATGTCATTAATATTTCCCTTTTTTACTTTATGGAATCTGTTATGAGAGACAACTATATTTTCTCATGGTTTTAATGCTGTTTGAGATAAAATGAGGGACTACAAAAGCCAGTGAATGCCCCAAGCTACTCATTTTAAGAACAATCTTATCTGCAAAATGCTGTATTTCCATTGGCAAATCACGCATTTGCTGACATCCCACCACTGGCACATTCAACTGTGGTTGCCTCTTTCTGTCAGTCTTCATCTCTCACTATCTCTTTACCATACACTTCAGTCCCAGTAAGTTGACTTAACAATGGGTCTTAGTTCTAGCCAACTCATCTTTGGTTACACAATCCTTGATATAAAAACTAAATAAAAGCCTAAAAAAGAAAAGCAGCATGAAATCTGTAGGTATGAGGATACGGCACTGGGACAGTGGGTACGGAACTGGTAATATTAGCTAATAATACATGGAGGGTGGTGACCATCACTTGTTCTATGGGATGGTGAGAAATGGGGTGGGAAATGGCAGGCGTGCAGTAGAGGGAGGGGGCAAACAATAAAGGAGACTAAGGTGAGGAATGGGAGCACAAACAGTATCTGTATCTAAGTACAATTGAGTGTACTTAGATTCTATTTTAGATTATGTCAAATAACACTTTTAGCTGTGTAGCTATTGGGAACTGACATTTAATTAGTGAATGACAAGCATGAAATAGCAAGGTGACATGGAACCACTTAAGAATAAAGCCATCATTATTTCTCTCGCAGTTTATACCTGCAAAAGTATTGTTTTGTCCTTTATTAAACCTTCACAATATTACTGCAAGAAAGATAAATAACAAGAACTAGCTATTCACTCTTCCTTGTGGACTAAACAAAAGGAAATTGGTTTAAATTGTAGTCAAGTAAAAATGTCTTGACTAAAAATCCCATATCTATGTTACAAAGTATTTCCTAAATAAGTTACCCATTTTAGTAAATAGCTATGGAATTTACTAAGTTTAATTTTTATGACACATTACTTTAAGCCAGGGTAATTACACTGGACGACCCAGGGTTAAACATAAACATAGAAGGCACACTCAGCTTTCTACATGGGATGCTTAATACTCTCTTGCCCTCAAATTTCCTCCCAAATGACTGTCCCATTTCCTGAAATTTTCACTTTACTGGCTCTTTGAGAGGAATCACTGAGGGCCCCCATCATGGAAAAGAGTATATGGATCGCACTATACATTAATTTTAACCATCTACCCTCAGTTAGATAATTTTCCCAAAATAATTCCCAATTATCTAGAACAATTCTAAGAAAATGGAAAATGGGACAGATAATTTTCAACTGAGTGGGAAAGTGATTCAAGAATCATTTAAAACATGGTTACTGGCAGAAATTCCCTGGTGCTGGCTTGTGAACATGCAAATCCCTAAGTGAAGGAGGCCAACCATTGTGACAACAAAAGGCCCTGTCTAGAAATTGATTATTCATTCAACAAATATTTATTGAGCCCATATAATAATGCAACAGGCATTGTCCTTGGTACTGGGGCTAGAGAGTTAATAAAACAGACAAAAATCCCTGTCTTCAGGGACCTTAAATTCTAAAGGGAAACACAGACAATCAACAATGAGAAATGAGAAAAATCCACAGTATGTTAAATATTGACATGTGCTAAGGAGAACAGGAAGACAGGGAGGGGCGATAAGACGTGTGTGTGCATGTGCATGCGTGCTTCCCAGAAAGGAGGTTGTAATTTTTGATAAGAAGGCTCTTTTACAGCTTGAAGAAAGCTGGGGTGTGAGCCATCAGGTGTCTGGGCAGAAGATCTTTTAAACAGAGGAAATAGTCAAAGGCACCGGACAATCTTATGGGAATCAAAAAAAAAGAGGAAAAGGAAAGATGAAACACTGACATTGCTTCCTCAATAGTCTTGTTTAATGTCAGTCTTGCCTCTTCAAGCAAGCATGCAGATGGCGGCCTCTTCATGGTCTTCCCACTCCCATTGCCACTCAGGCTTTACATGTTTTAGTCAAAGTATTGTTGTCTACAGGAAATCTGCTAGAACTTCTGAGCCCACATTTTCATCTCCCTCTATTCGCCATTTGAATCTTGATTTTTCCATCTCTGCAGATTGATTCCTCTGTCAACTTTTGTGACTCCACTACTCTTTTGCCAGCATCCTGGATTTCCAGGTCCCTTACTCTTCTGGAACAATCAGTCTCTCTCTGCCAACTTTGATCAGCCCCATCACCCTCATGTTAGATGAGGTTTTCATCTATCATCTGTCTTATGGTAAGTATTTTCCTAACCAACTCCTACTTCCATTCTCTCTACAACTGGTCCTATCGCTTCTCCTCCTGTATCTGCACCAGACACTATATGCAAGCACTTGCATGTGAGAAGGATTGAGGGGCCAGTTGAGGACGCTACAACTGCTTCTCATTGCCACATAGTGCTGCTCCCAAGCCTGGTCCTCTTCTGGCAGAGCAACATGCAGTTCCAAGCATGGTATTGATACCAGCTGCCCCAGATCTTGGGCTTAGAGTCTTAAAATGAATTCAGTCTAACTCTCTTCCAGGACATTTGGAACCCTATTCCTAGTTTTGTTGGCATTTCCAGTATTCTGCTTAACCTCAGGAATGCCAAGTTAGGGTTGGTTCCAGAATCTGATACTACCTGGGTACATACAACATACCCCTCACAGGAAGGTAATATTTCCTTCTAAAACTCTCATATATTTTTCTCTAGATAATGGGTTAGTGCCTGCTTTACAAAGGGAGACTGCCCTCAGGGACTCCATGGTAATTTGTCTTCTGAGGGAAAGTCTAGGTAGGATGATTTGTTCAATGATGCAAAGGGCATTCTGTGGCAGAGAACTCAGTTGAGAAAATGAGAGAGCCATCCCCTGGTTCTCCACCCAAACATATACATTTCATCTCTCATAGGGTGCCCAGCCTCACAAGAGTAAAAAGAATTGTCCTAAATTTTTAAGGAGTTTACAATCTAGTTGAGAAGTCCAGGGTTAACTTACTGTAAGGGGAAGAACATTGTCTTACATGTCTTTGGAGTCCCATTAGCCAAGGCTCTCAGTTATTGCTGAGGTTATGCTATGTACAGTAACTAAGAGAAGATGATATATTAAGTTTCAGATTTGTAAAATGAATAAAAGACCATTCAACTAGAAACATTCAAATAAATAATAAAGACAAGTAAGATATAAATGAGCTCTTTTGATGTGAAATGCAGATTAGGGTATTACTGTATAGTGATAAGAGAAAAAAATGGAGTAGACTGTTATCTTAAAGAAATTAGTTCTAGGTAAAGATTATGCTGCACAATGCTTTGATACATCATAATGGTAATAACAAAATTTGTTATTTATTAACTCCCCTGAAATTATTTAAACCTCTCAACAATCTTATGGGGTAGATGGTATTATAATCTTTGTTTTACAGATAAGGCTCACAGTACACAGGTTGTTTCCAACATCATATTGTAGGGATTAAGGTGTATGGTAGAGATCAAATTAGAACCTAGAAATTTGGACTTCAGAGCTTATGCGTTGCAGAAGACTAAGAAATGGTTGCTTCTGCAATTTTGTGTATTGTTGTATATTGTGACTTTGTTTTATGTATATGTGTGAATGAATGTATTTGCATATATATGTAAATATTCCTAAGTATCTGTTCAGTTCTGCCTCTGATCCTTTAACTGACCTTGTCTCTTGTCAGGGGAAATGTATAAGATCCTAGTCTCACAGTGTAGAGATTTAACACTGTTGTTGTCTATTCTTGATTCATTCAGGTCTTACACCTAATTTTAGGGACTGAGCTTTTGCCTTGCCAGAGCCTTTTTGTCCCTTTACATTTCCATTTTGGTCACATGGACAGCATTCCAGTTCTGTCTCTTGTATTCTGTTCTGCTATGAAGTTAAAGTATTCAAGTTTGTGAACTTGAATACTTGATTTTTTCAAGTATTCAAGTTCACACATAGCTCAACTTGATTTACCTCTCCACTACCTGAAAGCTTAAATTCAAGGCACTTTTCAGATGGTACTATCTACCGGCTCTGGTAATTGATTGCATCGGGGTGAGGCAATACTATCTTTATTGCTACAATCATTTTCTCTCAAGCTAGATAGATGGAGTATTGGACACAAACCTGCTGCACATTTCTGGCCTAAATCGTTGAATGGTTTGCTGATGCCTCCATATGGTATACAGAAGGAATTAATAATTAAAGATGAGGCCAAGAAAAGAATTAACAATGAACCCAGCCTGATGGCTGGCTGGCTGCTGGTGTCATCCATCAACTAAAATAGAAAATCTGGGAGAGAAAAGTGTTTGAGAATGTAGTTAAGTTATAAACATAACATAACTTTGGATATAGTAAGTTTAATATGCCTTTGAGATTCAGTAAATATATAACTCGAGTTTAGAAGACAGCATTTAGAGGGGTGCTTGGGTGGCTCAGTCAGTTGGATATCTGACTCTTGATTTTGACTCAGGCCATGATCCCAGGGTTGTGGGATCAAGCCCCATGTTGGCCTCTGAGCTGAGTGAGAAGCCTGCTTGAGGTTCTATCTCTCTCTCTCTCTTTCTCTCTTGCTCTGTCCCTCTCCACTGCTTATACTCTCTCTGTATCTCTGTATCTCTCTCTCTTTCTCTCTCTAAAAAAAAAAGAAGAGAGTTAACATTAGAAAGATATTGGAGTCATCCACATATGATTATGTGTCCACAATAGCAGTGACACTGAACAGCTTGAGGAGGGAAACATATTAATTCTCAATAATATATTAAACTCTATCTTAAAAAAAATAATGGTAATTTTTTCATGTGAAATATTCCTACTTTCTTATGTTTATATAAAAGCCAAAAATTTTTTAGATAAAATACAGATATTTTTATTGACTCTAATATACACTGTAAAAAAAAATCAGTCTACTTGCTCTATAAATGCAGTTTCAATGCAAGACCCTTGGCTTAATTTAGATTTTGGTCCTAAAGCCGCACATATGTAGAATATTGAAGCCACCGTTATATGTCTAATATATAAACTTCTAGACTCCACTTCCACTAAGATTTTCAAGACTTTGCTGGATACAAAGTCAGTATGTTTTAGGAGGAAGTTCTACTTGTATTTTCTGTTGGATTGTGTATACGATAAGTAATTTTACCCTAAAATTACAGGATCAGTAGAAACTCAATGTTGTGCCCACCATTTGCAATAGTGTTACAACTTATAAAATGTCATCAATTAAAAAATAATAATTTTAATACTTTATTGACCAATTAATCAAAGACAATATATGTACTAAATAATAGGATGGTTACTATGTAAGGTAGATTTTCTACCTGCCTCACTTCCACTTATGTCATATTATTTTATATTCAATACAAGAATTTTGCATAAAATTGGATTATGGGTTGTCAGTGGAGAATGAATCTTTACATATTATATTTTCAGAATTGTATTTTGTAAACTTTTCTTAGAGTTCTATGAAATTAAAGATAATTAGTATGTAACTTCTTTCTTATAAACTTCAAAATACCTATCAAACATTCAATTAAGTCAGAAATGATTATAAGCATAAGAAGCATTTGTGGCAAAATATCCTCTTCTACCTATAATTTTTCAATAAACTTGTCTGTAAACATATTTGGTCATAATCTTTTAGCATCTTCTCGTGGAAGAACAAAATGCAAACAAGGTGTCATTTATGGTGCCAGTAAGACCCTCTACACTGCTGGATAGGTGGGACACTAGTATAAGGATTAGCCATCATTTTACTATAAAATGTTTATTTCCATCATTTGGAAAATTATTTTTATACTAGGTGGTGGTTATTATTCCTATTTTCTTCTAAAATGTATATGCCCTACTGCAAACTAAACATTTGCAATAATGTGCTTGTCTGTCGCTTGATAGTGGGGAGTGCATATTTTTATTTTTGGTTAACACCTGGTATAATTCCTAGCATGTGATAGGTGCTTCACAGTGTGTGTGAACTAATGGAAGAGTTTTGTGGGATTTTTTTTTTCATATTTATTGGGTATGACTCATTATTCTCAGGTTATCTTGTTACTGTTTCTGTACATTCTCTGCTGATACAAAAATATGCTCACTTTAGAAAAGAACCACTGGCTATGCATTTTTAAACTAAGCCACTCCTAAAAATATTTTAACAAATATTCCTTTTCTCCCTTTTAAATTCAGCTAAAATTTTATCTCTTCTGGGAAGCCTAAGTTTTAAGTCAGAATCAATCATTCACCTTTAGCTGCTAAGGAAAAGTCTAATACAATCTCTATGTTGAGTACTATTAACGTGGCTTACTCTTTTGCTGTTGTGAGCTGTAGTCCATTGAAGAGATCTTTCTGATTTGATGTGGGTTAAATTTCTTCCAGAATAAAAAGAAAAAGATAGAAGTAATATTTAGTATTCAAGAGTAGAATGAACAGCAAGGCAATATCTGGATGTCAGTGATTGAGAACTGGACTTTCCATGTTCCATTATGTCTGTCGTTAGCATAGACTTAGAGACTTTGTCCATAGATTTTTACATAAGCTTTCTAGACAGGAAGAGGATGGAGGAAACAAAAACAAAAACAAAAACAAACCTGTTCCTTTCACACCCTAGACAAATGTGACCAGAAAAAAGAGAAGTAGAAGAATATGATGAGTAGATCTATCCCTTCTGTGAGTAAAGATACCAGCGTGCAGAGCAAAGTCTTGCCTGATTGAGACTCTGGGTGGAGGGCCTCTCATACTTTTTCTTGTACCATCCTGGCTGGGGCTCAGCCATAACAGAGTAATTTTGAAGGCACAGCCTGAAATTTTATTTTTCCAATTCACTGTTACCCTTTCCTGTATATTATAGGCCCCAGGGGTAGCTAAGAGTCTGATTGGCGACTTGCCAAGACTTGGCAGTTGTGATGTATTTCCGTGAGTGGACCACCTAGGCTGGTACTGAATGGGATACTCAGCTTAGTGTTTATAGCAGCAATATGAGCAAAAGTGAGGCTGAACCTACCAGGGGAGTGATCTGCATATTGGAGAACCCAAAAGAATGGTCTACCATTTTCCTGCCCAGTTTTTAGCATGGGAGGACCACAGAGCATCCAAAAATAAGGCAATTAAGGAGGCTGGAGGAGCCAGAAAACCCCACCAAAGGAATACCCCACACCTATGACCCTTACCCCACACCCAGTTTTCATGTTGGAGAAGAACCCGAGAGGTGGTACAAAAAGTAAGAAATCTGAGAGACTAAAGTTTCCCAGAGTTGCTGAACATTACCTAAATGTGTTATTTCAATTGTCATATTTGACAAAGCTTTAAAATGGATTGGACAGTTAGTTAATGCTTCTCCCAATAAACCACAAATGGGGCCTCCTGAAGACTAGATTAGCTATAGACAAAAATTTTTTTAAATGTATATTCTCTAGGAATTACAGTTTGTAACTCAATTTTATATTTTATTAGAGTAACTTAACATTGAGCCTTCCTATATATTTGTGCATCAATTAGTTCTTTTCATATTCTTTAATAGAAAATGATATGTATCTGTCTGTATTAGTCTGCTAGGACTTCCTTAACAGAATACTATGGACAGGGTGGCTTAAATGATAGAAATTTATTTTTGTACAGTTATTGAGGCTGGAAGTCCAGGATCAAGGTATCAGCAGGGTTGGTTTCTACTGAGACCTACCTTTCTGGCTGTAGATGCTGCTTCTCACTATATTTTCACATGACCTTTTCTCCATGCATGCACAATCCTGGTGCCCTTTCCTCTTCTTATAAGACACCAATTCTATTGGATTAGGGCCACTTTTATGATCTCACTTAACCTTTATTAATTATTTTAATGTTTATTTGTTTTTGAGAGAGAGAGAGACAGAGCATGAGTTGGGGAGGGGCGAGAGAGAGGGAGACACAGAATCTGAAGCAGGCTCCAGGCTCTGAGCTGTCAGCACAGAGCCCACAAACTCATAGATCACAATACCATGACCTGAGCTGAAGTCGGACTATTAACCGACTGAGCCACCCAGGTACCCCTGACCTCACTGAATCTTAATTGCATCCTTGAAGATTCTGTTTCCAAATATACTCACATTGAGGGTTAGGGCTTCAAAATACAAAGCTGGAGGGAACATAATTCAGTCCATAGCAGTCTCCATCACTGTATTAGGTATCTGACAGAGACCTTGTCATTATTTCCCTAATCCCTGTGTGGTGACTGATAGACAGTAGTGCTTAATAAATGATGAGTAGATACAAAGCAAAGTAATACATACATGACGTAGAGTATAGTGTGGTGAGTAAAGGCACAGACTTTTGAGACTTGTGTTCAAGTTCTAGCTACACCTCTTATCCAGACCCAGTTTCTAAATCTTTAAGTAGGCCTAACATTAACACCTCTCTCTCTCTCTTTTTTTTTTTTTTTGGTTAGAAACTTAAATGCATGTCTAGTAGATTATGCACACTCAGTAAATATTAGCTACGATTGTTAACATTTAACTGCTTCACTTGATCAACCTACTTTCATTTGCATATCAGCTTAAAATCTACACCTCTTCTGTTCACTCAGCAGGATCAGAGCACCTGGGTCATAATCAAGGCTGCAGACATAGGAGTGAGCATGCCACAAAGCCATCATCCTGGGAAGTTGTTCTCTAGGGACTGTTTCTGTCCACTTGGGGGTGATATTTTGGCCCTCGTGCTGGGTAATATTCTTAGTGTTTTCAGGCAAAGTTAGGCTGAATTAATTTTAGAACTGACCCACTTACATATTTTTAAACTTTAGACTACGGCAGCTGAACAGCTAAGTTGGACAATTTACAAACTGTATTATGGCTTATATGGGGCAGGCCATTCTCGAAATAGGACCAAGGGGCTCAAGAGCCCAGGTGAGTGGTTCTTGACAGATTCAAAATATCAATTAAATTCTTAACCCTTGGTCATCTAATGGAAGTCTAGCAGTTTGGAGAGTGAAGAAAAGGAAACATATCATATTGTCTGGTATGGAATCAAAACCAAAAAATGAAAATTCAAACCTAGAATGTCATAGAATGGTTATCAAATAAATACAAATTTGGGTAAGTTTTCATTATACTGAACTATAATTGCCTGCAAAATTTTGATTTTATTTTTTATTAATTTTTTAAAATTTTATTTATTTATTTTGAGAGAAAGAGAGAGCATGAGAATGGAAGGGACAAAGAGAGAGAGGGGGAAACCCAAAGAGACTCTACACCATCAGCAGAGAGCCCAATGTGGGCCTGGAATTCAAACCATGAGATCATGACCTGAGTGAGCCAAAATCAAGAGTCAGATGCTTAACTGACTGAGACATCCAGGGGCCCTACGAAAATTTCAATTTTAATTCTTGGATTAATTTGGTAAACTTGAAGGCTTTTCATATTTTCAGGAAATGGCATGAGTCATTCTTAACCTCAAAACAATATTTGTGAAGTCTTTGTACCATTTCCTCCATGAATTAAAATAATCCTTTCAAATAAAATTCTCTCCCCTAAACTCCTGATAAAAACTTCATCTGTGTATTTTTCATGTGTTACTGTTATCATTCAGTGCATGATGGTTTGCTATACCTCTTCTTCCTTTCTCTCCCTGCTGACTTTCTCGAATTCAAGGGTGGTAACTGATTTAGCCCTGTATTTCTTGAAGTGGTGTTCAGAGTCCTACGCATAGTAGGTGCTGAATAAATATTAAGGAAATCCAGTGTAACCAGTATCTATTCAGAGCCCACTTCCTGCTTTGTGCTCTTATTCACAGTTCAACCATAAATTTTCTCTACTGAGTTGAACTTGGACTTACAATTTTTCTTAACACAGTGCTTCAGGGAGCTACTATGTGTCAGTTATGCTTGGTATGAGAATGAAACGACTTCCTAATTCTGGCCCTTGAGTTTCCAGCCAGAGATTTTGCCTTGAATTGTGGTCATTCATCTAGGCCCTTGTTAAGGATAAATGAATTGAGGGGTTTTTAAATGAGGTCAAAGCTATTATTGGTATTTAAAAAATAACTCCTATATGCTATGTGTATTGATAATAGGTCAGGAACACTATTTTAATGTGGCAAAGAATCCAGTCCCTATAAATAGTTGTGACTAAATAAGAGTCTAAGAGTGAAATAATTACTACTAAGTATTCTGAGTCACATTAGGTCAAATCATTTGCTTTAATAATTAGATATAAAGGTAGCCTTGTTTTTAATGGTTTTTATTCAGTATTCAGTGCAGTGTGAAAGAATTCCAAGATATTGCCTTACCATTCTCACTGGAGAAGTTAGTTTATTGATCACTTGGGGTTTTTTTTTCTTTTTTTAAGAGAGAGAGAGAGAGAAAGAGAGAGAGAGCACACATGCAAGCCAGGGCGAGAGAGAGAATTCTAAGCAGGCTCCACACTCAGCACGTAGCCCAATGCTGAGCTTGATCTCAGGCTGTGAGATTGTAACCTGAGCAGAAATCAAGAATCAGATGCCTAACATTTTATCGACCACTGTTTTAAAGATTATGGAGTTCTCCATTATTATTATTCATTTAGTTAAAGCAAAACTGAACCCTTGGGACTTCATCAAGATAAAAAGCCTCTGCAAGGCAAAGGAAACAATCAAGAAAAGTAATAGGCAACCGACAGAATGGGAAAAGATAGTTGCAAATGACATATCAGATAAAGGGCTAATATTGAAAATGTACAAGGAACTCACCAAACTTCACAATCACAAAACGAATAATCCAGTGAAGAAATGGGCAGAAGATATGAACAGACACTTCTCCAAAGAAGACATCCAGATGGCCTACAGACACATAAAACGATGCTCAACATCACTCATCATCAGGGAAACGCAAATCAAAACCACACTGAGATACCACCTCATGCCAGTCAGAGTGGCTAAAATGAACAAATCAAGAGACTATAGATGCTGGCGAGGGTGTGGAGAGACGGGCACCCTCCTACACTGTTGGTGGGAATGTAAACTGGTGCAGCCACTCTGGAAAACAGTGTGGAGGTTCCTCAAAAAACTATCCATAAACTCCCTTATGACCCAGCAATAGCATTGCTGGAGATTTACCCAAGAGAGACAGAAATGCTGATGCATAGGAGCACATGTACCCCAATGTTCATAGCAGCAATGTCAACAATAGCCAAAACATGGAAGGAGCCTAAATGTCCATCACCTGACGAATGGATCAAGAAGATGTGGTATATATTCACGATGGAGTACTACATGGCAATGAGAGGGAATGACATATGGCCCTTTGTA
>PJEM01020738.1:0-12788 GCA_004023845.1 Helogale parvula
CCCGCCTGGATCTCAGGGGTCCCGCCTGGGTCTCAGGGGTCCCGCCTGGGTCTCAGGGGTCCCGCCTGGATCTCAGGGGCCCCGCCTGGGTCTCAGGGGCCCCGCCTGGATCTCAGGGGCCCCGCCTGGATCTCAGGGGTCCCGCTTGGATCTCAGGGGGCCCTGTCTGGACCTCCGATGCATGATGGATGAACTCCTCTTCTTTACGCCCCGGAATGGGACCGTCTATTATCCCCTCTAAGGCTCTAAACCCCAGACGGACGCCAAGTCCCCCTGTCGGCTTCCGCGCAGCCGCGCACACCAAGTCCGGCCAGCAGATGGCAGCAGAGGCCCCGGGAAAACCCGCAGGTCCCGGGGCCCTTTCCCCTCGGAACCAGGTATTTAGGGAAATGAGAAAACAGACAAAGGCCAGCTGGCCCCGCACCCAGCGTCACTTCAAACTAAGAGTCTCTAACTCTAGTTAAGAGTCTCTACTTAGATTTTCTAAGCGGAAGGACTCCGGGGAGGATTCTCGTCCCCCCAACAATCGGGACTCAAAGAAGTTTTGGGGACGGATTGGGGGTGCTATCTGGTCCCCCCACAAACTGTGGACAACTTTCCCAAAAGCCTTTGCAGCGCGTGCTGCCTCTGGGGGCGGACAGAACCCTAAGCCGGGAAGGAGGGTCCCCGCACTGAGACAGACGGTCCCAAAGATGTGGGGCGCTGCCCCCCGCACCAGGGGGACCTTTCTGAATTCGGAGGGCAGCGAAGAGAAGGCTTGGGAGGGACACTCAGCAGGTGGCCCAGGGTCTGAGCCGTCTGCCTCGGGGGGGGGGGGGTGGAGGGAACCCCGAGCTTCTTGTGGCTCAGGGGGTACGTGGGTCCCCGTGGAATCCCGAAGACGCGGGGAGCTGCATGCAGACTGTGCCCCAAGTTCTCTGCTCCTGCAAGCCCCGCCCCCATCCACCATGATGGTGTTCTCGGCGTTCAAGGCTTCTGCGCAGCCCTGTTTCCACAACGCGGCGCCGTTCCCGGCCGGTAGGATTTCAGTACGAATTTTGGGGGGGGGGAGGGGAGGTTACTATTAAACCCAAAACCGAGCGTCTCCCGGACTGGAAGCCCCTCCCCCGCTCCTGCTCTCAGATCCGGAAACTCCGGCCCGAGCAGGACCCGCCCTGTCTGCTCTGAGGAGAAGTTTCGGTCACTAGGGGTCGGTAGTGGTCCCTGGAACTCAGGAGCAGGTCAGTCCGGGTCCAAACACGGACACCTTGAACCGGGCAGGTGCAGGGACATGGAGTGGGTGTGGCCAGCGGTCCCCAGGTCCGGGGGACCCCAGGGTGAGGAGGGGTCTGCAATGCTGCAGGCGAGCCGGTGGGGCTGACCAGGGCCGGACAGAGCAGCGGGTGGTCCCAGCCCAGAGGTGGGCACAGTGACCCAGCTGTCCCCAGGAAAGTCACAGAGCCAGGCTGAGTCAGTCCTGGGACACCTGCAGAAAACCCTCACGCAGGTTCAATTTCACCGGCTTCCAGGCTCAGAGCTGCAGGGGAGTCATCTGTCCACTCCGCCCAGGGGCCCAGGACAGCAAGGCACAGACCCTGGCTTTGCTTCAGGTTTCTGTGGATGTGGGGGCGTCCTCATCCCTGGGCGGGTCAGGGACTGTGTCCTGTGTCCGCCACCCCTCCTCCTCCCGGTCTGCCCCCCACATCGTTTAAGCCCCATCTCTTGTGCTTCTGGATTTCTTTCCTTGTCCGCCTCCTTTGCGCCGAGACTTGTCAGGTCCTTGTCTAACAGCTGGCAGAACGCGAGAAACAAGGGATTGCACTTTGCAGAGTGCATCCATCTGCTGACCAAGACGTTTTTGTAATGTTTTATTGTTCCTGTTATTATTGGGGGGACAATCATTCAAATGCACTGACGTCCAGGGCGCCTGGGGGGCTCAGTCAGTTAAGCGTCCGACTTCGGCTCAGGTCATGATCTCAGGGTTCGTGGGTTCGAGCCCTGCGTCGGGCTCTGTGCTGACAGCTCAGACCCTGGAGCCTGCTTCAGATTCTGTGTCTCCCTCTCTCTCTGACCCTACCCTGCTCTGCTCCGTCTCTCCCTGCGCACGCTGGGGGCCGCACGCTTCCTGCTCGGGCGGGGACACCAGCCCAGGTGCACAGCCTCCAGGTTCCACAGGCAGAGTCCTTGCCTTTCTCCTTCCACCTGCTTCCGAGCACAGCCACCTAAAGGCATCCGGCCCCCACGCACTGCACGACCCAGGTCAGCACGGGTGCATCATACGTGGGGGAGACTGAGCAAAACCTGAGTCCCCTCCCTCCCAGCCCCGGAGACCAGAGTCTGAGATCCAGGCAGGGCACAAACCCTGACACCTGGGGGGGACAGGACCCCTGACATCCAGGCAGGACCCCTGAGGTCCAGGCAGGACCCCTGAGACCCAGGCAGGACCCCTGAGATCCAGGCGGGGCCACTGAGATCCAGGCAGGACCCCTGAGACCCAGGCAGGACCCCTGAGACCCAGGCAGGTCCACTGAGATCCAGGCAGGACCCCTGAGATCCAGGCAGGACCCCTGAGACCCAGGCAGGTCCACTGAGATCCAGGCAGGACCCTTGAGATCCAGGCAGGAACCCTGAGAGCCAGGCAGGACCCCTTGAGATCCAGGCAGGGCAGGACCCGTGAGATCCAGGCAGGGCCACTGAGGTCCAGGCAGGACCCCTGAGATCCAGGCAGGACCCCTGAGACCCAGGCAGGACCCCTGAGATCCAGGGGGGCAGGATCCCTGAGATCCAGGCAAGACCCCTCAGATCCAAGAGGCAGGACCTCTGAGATCCAGGGAGGACCATGAGATCCAGGCAGGACAGGACCCCTAAGATCCAGGCAGGACCCCTGAGACCCAGGCAGGACCCCTGAGACCCGGGCAGGACCCCTGAGACCCAGGCAAGACCCCTGAGATCCAGGCAGGACCCCTGAGAACCACGCAGGACCCCTGAGACCCAGGCAGGCCAGGGCTGTGCTCCCTCCAGAGGCTCCAGGGGTGGGTCCTTCCTGCCTCTTCCAGCTTCTGGGGCTACAAGCAGCCCCGGGTTCATGGCCGCGTCCCTCCCGTCTCTGCCTCCATCTTCACGTGGCTTCTCCTCTGTGTTTATGTCTTGTGTCTTCTATGGATTCAGGGCCCCCTGATCCAGGATGAGCCCATCTCAGACCCTTCCCTTAATTCCATCTACAAACCCCCTGTTTCCGGGTCAGGTCCTATTCTGCGGTCCAGGTGGACATGAATTGGGACGGACACTCTTCAGCCCGTCCCTGAGCCTCCTGTGTTTGTCACCAGGACTCCCAGTGAGTCGTCTGCTGGCTCAGGAGCTGGACCCCAACCAGCCCCCACGCGGGGTCCCCGCATCCAGGGCTGCACAAGGTACGGTTGTGAGCTGGCGGTTTTCAGAGAAAGGGCATCTCCCCAGATTGTCTGTTTCGAGGAGCCCTGGAGCACGGGTACTTCCTCCCCCTGGGGTGCACCGCCTTCTGGACACTGTCCCGTCCAGTGGGGCCACACGGCGTGTCGGACCGCCAGGTGGCTTGTGACTAGAGATCCCGTCTCGGGGGCTCACGCTGTGGACCCCACCGGCACTGTTCACGGTCTGTGTCTGCCCCTCGCTGCCCGCTCTCTCTCGAAACAGCGCTTTGGTCCCTTTGCTGGGCTGTGAGCACAGAGGCAGCTGAGACCCAGCTGGCCCGGAGCCCCCCGGGCGAGTGCGGAAAGGGATCCCCAAGGAAGAAATGGGGTCCTCTGGCTCTAAATACACCAGGGGCCGCGCGGCTTTCCTCAGGCCTGGAAAGCACTGTGCAAGGCTGGGCCTCCCGAGTCCGCTGCAGAGGGAAGGGGGGCCGTGTGGAGAGACCCTGAGGGCAGAGGTGCAGGAGATGGAATGGCCTGAGGCATCGGAGCAGGTGCAGGAGCCCCGGGAGCAGCATTTCCAGTCTGGGGGGGGGGCGGACAGGATGGAGGGACGGTCCCCAGGGCGGAGGAGTCCGTGCAGACGGTCCCCGGCTGGTCCGCTGGAAACCACAGACCAAGGAAGGTTCTCAGTGGCTCTGCACGCCCTGGGTCCAGACACGGCTCACCCACGACCCCCAAGTGCCGCCTGTGTGCCCAACCCTGCGCCCCAGACACGGCTCGTCCAGCGACGGCCCTCAGGAGCCCCAGGAGCGAGTGACAGTCCTTCCAAGCGAGAGTAACAGAGGCGTCAGAACTGCGTCCACGGAGGACCTGGGGGGCCGCCGCTGGAGATAAAGTCTTGTCACAGAATCAAACCCTGCGCGGTCTCGGGGTCCTACGAAGTCCGCGGCAAACAAAGGAAAAGAATGGCAGAAATGAACCGAAAAATGGAATCGCCCTAAAGCAGTGTTCCGTCCAAGGAGATCCAACGGGCTCAGGGTCATTGGTCCAGGTCCCCAGCCCTGCGCATCCTGCCCCGGAGGGAATAGAGCACAGGCTGGACGGGCAGGGATTCCGTGAAGGAGCCAAGTGACCTATACGTCATATATAACACTTAGCGTGGGGGCCCCTGAGCGGCTCACCTGCTTGACCATCGGACGTCAGCTCAGGTCACGACGTCAGGGTGCATGAATTCAAGCCCCGCTCCGGGCTCCCGCTGTCAGCGCAGAGTCCCCGTCAGAGCTTCTGTCCCTCTCTCCCCGCCCCTCCCCCCTTTGTGCTTTCTCAAAAACAGAGAAAACATTTTAAAATAATAATAATAATAACGGATAACATATGCTGCATATAAAATATAATATATATTATAAAATGGATATCACATAAAATGTATATTTTCTAAGGTGTAGCTATATATCTAAAGATTCATGTCTATGTAACGTAGAAAATGTAATGTATATTCATCACATAAAAGCCTACATGACGTACGACAAAGGACATCGTAGACACTGTCACATCGACGGTGCGTCATTCCCGCAACCGTGCGTCTTGTACCTACTGCGTGAGTGTGTGATACGCGTCACTCACCGCACGTCCGTGTCTGAGTCCTGGAACTCTGTTTGGCCGTGCGTATGTGCACGGAGGTCCAGGCAGAGTGTGGTTCTGACATTCATTGAAAGCCCTGCTCACCGGGACACGCATCCCACCATCCTGCCCTCATCTAAACCTCATCTCCGCGTAGGGACCCCTCGGAGCTCAGGTGACTCTGGGGGACAGACTCCGTCTGAAACGCTCATTGTCCCCCCGAGGAATCCTGAGCCGGCCGTATCTTTCTATGCAGCAAAGCGGCCGCCGGGGTCCAGGCTCTGCTCTGCCCACTTTCTCAGGGACGAAAGCCTGTCCCTGGGTCCTGGGCCCCCGAGGTGGGGAGCGTCCGGTCGACACGACAGACGAGGGTCCACCAGGCTCGGGAGCAGCGGTCGGCAGCCTGCCCTGCAGCCTGTGCCCCTGAAGACGACTCTGAGCCCGGGGCCTCCTGACCCCAGGACATGGGGCCCCGGGGCACCTCCGCAGGAAGCACCTGTTAGCACCCCCTGGCCTGCAGGAAGTTGAGAAATGCTGCCCGAGCCTGTGTGAAAATGCGTCTCACTGCATCTGCTTCTGGTTCTGGGAAGAGACATGACCAGGGAGCAGAGCGACGCCCACCCAGCAAGCCTGCGGAGGTCCTGCTTCTCCGTCATCGTCCACCGCACGGCTGCCGTCCTCTGAAGAGTGACGGGGATGGCCCTGCCTTCTTCTCCGGAAGGACACACTGGGCGGGAGGGTCCCCGGGGCCACGAGGGAGGGGAAGGGAGCCTGCGGGGACGGAAGGGGCGGACAAGTGTAGTATCACCAAGCCCCCGACGCAGACGTCCGCACAAGGGCAGCTGGGCTGGACTCTTCTCTGATGACGGGCGTCCTGGGCTTTCAGAGCAACCTTGGTCCCCACCCCCACCTGCCAGGGGCATCTGGTTCCCACTACAGGCAGCCACAAATGTCCCCACATCGACCAATGTCCCCTAAGGGGCAAAATCATGCTTAGTTTTAAAGCATTGCCGTAGACAGAGAGAGAGAGGGCTTGACACACGGATGGATGGATGGATGGGTGGATGGGTGAATGGATACATGATAGATTGAAAGATAGGTAGATAATAGAAGAATGGATGGATCCATAGATAGATGGACAGATAATGGAGGGATGGGTAGATACTCTGATAAAAACATAATGGATGGTGGATGGATGAATAGATAAATAGATAAATAATATAAGAATGGACAGAAAGATAATGGGTGGATGGGTAGATAAATAGATAGATAGAAAGATACTGTGAATGGATGGATAGATAGATTGCATGGATGGAGGGATAGACAGATAGATAGATATGATGGGTGGATAGATAGATAATATAAGAATGCATAGATAGGTGATTCATGAATAATTAATAGATAGATAGATATGATTGATGGATAGATGGATCAATGAATAGATGGATGTATGGATGGATGGATAGATAGATAGACAGATAGATAGATAGATAGATATGATGCATGGATGGATAGATAGATAGATGATAGATAGATAGATAGTCATATATGATGGCTGGAAGGATAGGTGAGTGGATAGATGGTTGAATGGACGGATGGATGGATAGATAGATATAGATAGATTAGATAGATAGAAAGATATTGGGGATGGATGGACAGATAGACAGATAGATATGATGCATGGATGGATAGATAGCTAGATAGATAGATAGCTAGATAGATAGATATGATGCATGGATAGATAGATATGATGGATGGATAGACAGACAGATAATATAAGAATAGATAGACAGGTGGCAGACGGACGGATAATGAATAGGTACACAGATATGATGGTTGGATAGGCAGCCAGGTAAGAAGATAGATAAAAAGACGGTATGGATGACAGATGTCGGACAGATGCTGGACAGGTTGATGGACAGACAGACTCTCAGGGTCAGGGTGTCTCAGCGTCAGCACCACCGATGTCTGGGGCTGGAGGACAGGGTACAGGAAGTTGAGGAGGCGTCATCGGAGCGTCCTTACTTGGATCTCAGCGCGGTTGCTGCATCGTCCTATTGCAACCATCAATCCATGCACGCATGCATTCTTACACGCTTCGTGTCTCCTTGTCCGCTCCGCAAAGAAGATACTTGGATCACAGGCCACGCACGTTCTAGCTGCCGTGGCTCCGCCCACATTCCCGGTCACGACCGCAGCCAAGTTTCCAGAATCAGAGCGTCTGTACCAGGCGATGCTGGGAGGAACGCGGCCAGGCCGTGGGTTCCGCTGGGCTGCGGACGTGCGTCTCCGAGCCGTCATCAACCATACACGCCGCGGGACCGTCCTCATCGCCGTAAAGTGAAAAATAAGAACCTGGTAGAAGCACGTACAAGGTCGGAAAGAAGGAAAACTAAAGTTATTTGCAGGTGAGTGATGCATAGAAAAGCCTAAGAAACGAGCCAAGCACACGAAGAAAGCCGACTTCAATGGATTCCGCTGCGTTGCAAGACGTTGACCGAGCACATAACCTTGGGTTTGATTCTGGGTTTTCTATTCTGTTCCGTTGGCCCACGTGTCTATTTTTATGCCCCTACCATAGTCTTTCAATGACTAAAGATTCCTAATATAACTCGAAATCGGGACAAACCACGCGCTTCCAACGGGAAGACCAAACAGCAAAGTCGATAATGTGAGTCCGCCTACAGTAACGTCAAAAAGAGCAAGATACGCGGCAGTAACCTTCACAAATGCAATGTGAGCCGTGTGCCCCGAGAGGTGCCAGGCGCTGCCCACGACCCAAGGAAATAGCAACACATGTGTGATCAGAAGCCTTAAGTCTGCAGGCAGGACTCTGAAATCTTGAGAACCGTCTTGAGATGCAGTGCGATCTCTACTAAATTCCCACCTGCCTTCTTTTGTTTTTTCTTAATTTGGGTTTTTGTTATTATTGCTGTTGTTTTTTGCAGAAATTCACAAGCGGACCCTAAAATTCTATGGAAATGCAAGGGATCCAGGGCAGCTAATACAGTCTTGGAGAAGAAGAATCATGTTTGCAGGACGCACGCTTCCCGCTTTCATCACTTTGCACACAGGCGACCGTCACCACGGGACACTGGAGCAGATGCGTTCGTTGAGACACAGACTGGGAGATGGAATTCTGAGGCCAGAAATAGACCCGGCCATTGGGGGTCCACTGATTTTCTTTGATTATATGTTTTTTTATTTTAGGGAGAGAGAGACGGAGAGACAGAGCTTGAGTGCGTGGGGAGGGCAGCGGAGGACCCCAAGCAGGCTCTGCCCCATCAGCACAGAACCCAACATGGTGACCTGAACCGAGATCAAGACTTGCACAGTCCACTGACTGAGCCACCGAGCCGTCCCCATCGGAGGATTTTCCTCGAGGGTGCTCAGTCCATTCCATGGGGAGAGAAAGAAAACTCTTTCCGACAAAAGAAAGGGACAAAACAACAACAAAAAAAGATAGACAAAGAGTCAAACCAAGAAACAGAGTCTTAAGTACGGACAACGCACCTGAAGTCGCCCGTGGGGCGGTCGGTGGGGGGAGGGGCCAAGTATGTGACAGGACTAAGGACTCCGGTCGGGATGAGCACAGGGTGATGCAGGCATAGGTTGAGTCACCATGTTGTAGGGTTCAAACTAATATTACCCCATATGCAAACTACTCCAGGATGTCAACGTAAATTTAATTTAAAAAGAAATGTTCGGGGCACCTGGGGGCTCAGTTAAGTGTCTGATTTCGACTCAGGTCATGATCTCACAGTCCGTGGGTTCGAGCCCCGTGTGGGGCTCCGCGCTGACAGCTCAGAGCCTGGAGCTGCTTCCGATTCTGTGTCTCCCTCTCTCTGCCCCTCCCCCCACCTATCTCTCTCTCTCTCTCAAAATTAAATAAACGTTGAAAAACATTATTTTAAAATATTTTATTTTAAGTAGACTCCATACCCAATGTCAGGTCAACATCAAGAGCAGGACACTCAACCCACAGTCCTACCTAGTGCCTCTCTTTATTTGTGCTTTTCAATCTGCCGACTTTCTAAGGAAAAATAATGTGTTTCATGGAACTCTGAAAAACAACTTGAATATTAAGACTTTAAATGATGCAACTGCCGTCCTCCTGAGGAATTAGAATTTCATCATCGTGAGGTCAACCGTGGGAAGTGGGACCGTCACCTCCAAGCAGTGGCCACACAGGAGGTTTCTTCTATTTTTTTAATTTTTTATTTGTTTTTGAGAGACAGAGAGAGACAGTGTGAGCAGCGGAGGGTCAGAGAGAGAGGGAGATACAGAATCTGAAGCAGTTCCAGTCTCTGAGCTGTCAGCACAGAGCCCGACGCGGGGCTCGAACCCACGAACAGTGAGATCATGACCTGAGCCGAAGTCGGAGGCTTAACCGACGGAGCCCCCCGGGGCCCCAACTAGGTTTCTCCGTGGGCTGCTGAAAGTCAAGTTCGCAGCCCTGCTTTGCGAATTTCCTCTTGGAAAGCAGAGAAAACAGTAGAAAACCAAATTCCCGAAGTCCAGATTCTCAATGCGCTTGACCCGCTGGGAAGACAGGGGACCTTGGAGCCCCAGGGGGTCATCTTGGTTCCACGAGGCACTGTTGGCTGGCTGGAGATGCCGGAATGTTCCGGCTGCAGAAACAAGGCAGGTTTTGCACCCGTGGACGGGAGAGGATGAGCCTTTGCAACTGAGCATGAAGACAGGAGCGGGTCACTGTCGAGGTCACCAATGCCAAGACACTGGGGACACAAAGCCATCCAGGTCCCTGTTGGCTATGGCGGCCATGCCAGTGACTCACCGACTTTCCTCAAGTCTCAGCCTTCCTGTAGCTTGTGGCATCAGCCCAATTCGAGGTGATAATGCAGACAGCTCTGAGAAAACACGCTCCCTTGGACCACCCGCACGCTGTGGGAATGGCGCTTGGTGGGGTCCAGGCTGGGTCCCCTCCGCCATGTTGTCTCTCCGGATGATTCTTGTTTGCAGTCGATCCAAAGTCACACCGTTGGGTTCCCCACGTGCCACGGGAGACCCATCTGTGGGGCTGCAAACCCGTCACAGGAGGGATTTCTAGACCCTGGTCGTGCAGGAAGGGGCTGGTCTGTGACCCCCCCCCCCGTGGCTGACGCTCTGAGCCCCTCCCTCGGGGGTCACGCACCTCCTCACGGGATCCGTAGCACCAGAAGCGCTTCCCCCGAATTCGGGCTGTGGGTTTGGGTCTGTCTTTCTCATTTCTGTCCCCGAGCGTCTGGTCTCTTCCCCCGGACCGGCGGACGCCCGTCGCCGCCTCTGAAAAAAGGAACAAGGGGCCTCGGGGACCACAGCTGCCGTCAGCTCACAGGGAACTGGAGGTCAGCAGACCGGGAAGCCCCTGGTCACTGAGATCTCTGGTGATGAAGGAAGAAGGTGGGCATCCTGGCCGCACGGGGAGACAGGGCGGGAAAGGGTCACAGCAGTCACAGCCACGTCGCCGCCGACCATGTGAGAAGCCAAGAAAAGTGTCACCCCCCCGGGTTGGGAAGCAGGCACAGCGATGGGGACTCATCTTAGAGCAAATCCGTCCGTCTGCCCTTCTGGCCTTTGCTCTGGGGGCTCGGGAAACACGCAGCCTTGTTTCTGGGACGGCAGACAGGAGCGTAAGCGAGGAAATACTCCCCATCAGGGGCGCCGTGAGGTGACGGGAAGAAAGGACGGATGGCAGGACCTCAGGTTTGTGGACGTGGGACCCCCTTCCAGAGGACGGTGAGGAAGATGCAGCCGGAGACGTCGCTGCCGGTCAGGACCAGGTCGTGGGAACCCACCGGACCCTCGTCCGGGACAAACAGGGAAAAACAAGGAAACACGTGTTAGTGTCTGAGGATGTTAGGACCCCTGAGATCCAGGCAGGACCCCTGAGATCCAGGCAAGACGCATGAGATCCAGGAGGGGCAAGACCCCTGAGATCCAGATAGGCAGGACCCCCTAGATCCAGGCAGGACCCCTGAGATCCAGGCAGGTCCCCTGAGGCCCAGGCAGGACAGGGCTGTGCTCCCTCCCAAGGTTCCAGGGGAGGGTCCCTCTTGCCTCTTCCAGCTTCTGGGGCTCCAAGCAGCCCCGGGATCATGGCCACATCCCTCCCATCTCTGCCTCCCAGCTCCCTCCCTGGGGTTCACTGACTCACAGACGTGGAAATCCCAGGCCGTCTTCCACACATCCTCTCTGCGACATTTTCCTTCCTCATGCTGTTCCGTGCACCTGTGTGTGAGAATGTGTAGGTTCGTTTCTGTGTGTGTGTCTGGGGGTGCGCTTGGGGCTCAGACCCACACCTCCCATCCTTCCCCTGTGTGCCAAGTCGTGTGTCCCCGGATCCCCTGGGGTGACGGTCCCTGACTCCCAACCCTCACGCCTGGACCGTCCGCAATGGTGTGAACTTGACCCCAGCTCCCCCAGGGTCGTCCATGCAGCAGGTGCCCAGCGCCCCACCTCCTGACTGCGACTCGTCAGCCTTGCAGACCCTTGGACCCCCTAACCCACTGGGTCAGACTCTGTGCACACGGTGTTCCGGGGACGCAGGGCACACATGATTCCAAAACTTCTTCCACGTGGCCACCTTTTCTTTTTTTAAGTTTATTTCTTTTTTTTTTGAGAAGGAGAGAAAGAGAGAGAATCCCAGGCAGGCTCTGAGCTCTCATTCCTATAAACCGTGACCTCACGATGTGAGCTGAAATCAAGAGTTGGACACTTAACCGGCTGAGCCACCCGGGCGTCCCCACGTGGACCCCATTAACGCCACCGTACCTCCGTCGACTCCCCCCAAACACACCTGATGCTGTCCCTGCCTCAGTTTATGACCCGAAGACGGCTCTCTGTGGCCACGCTGCTCCTTTTGGGAGGCGGACACTGAGGATTAGTCCAACCTGGTGGCCGGCACGCCCTCAGCCCGGAGCCCCCATCATGGGAAGGCATCGCCTTACACACACGTCCAAGTAGTTCTGGTTCTTTGTGGAGAACTCTGACTAGTAGAGATTCAGAGCAAACTTGTGGTCCCAGAACTTGGCCCAGATGTGGGGCATGGGAGTCATGGTGCCAGAGTTTTGTTGGTTGGTGTCTTTGCAGTGATAGTGTGTCATCATCACCATCACCATCATCACCATTACCATCAACATAAATCATCACCACCATCATTACCATCATCATCACCATCATCATCACCATCATCATCACCACCATCACCACCATCACCATCATCACCATCATCATCATCACCATCATCCCCATCATCATCACCATCATCACCATCATCATCACCACCATCATCATCATCACCACCATCATCACCATCATCATCACCATCATCATCACCATCATCACCATCATCATCACCATCGTCACCATCATCATCACCATCATCATCACCACCATCACCATCATCACCATCATCAGCATCACCATCATCACCACCATCACCATCATCACCATCATCACCATCACCACCATCACCATCATCATCATCACCATCATCCCCATCATCATCACCATCATCCCCATCATCATCACCACCATTACCACCATCACCATCATCACCATCATCACCATCATCACCATCATCATCATCATCACCATCGTCACCATCATCATCATCGTCATCATCACCATCACCACTGTTATCATCGTCAGCATCAGCACCACCATCACCATCACCATCATCATCATCACCATCATCACCATCACCATCATCACTATCATCATCACCACCATCACCATCATCACCATCATCATCACCATCATCACCATCATCATCACCACCATCACCATCATCAC
>PJEM01020739.1:0-12782 GCA_004023845.1 Helogale parvula
CAGGACCACACAGAGACTCCTCTTACTATTGTTTTTTTCACTACTTCTCTTCATCCCGTATCTTTTCCCAAACCCATGATTTTTCTCCCTCTGTGAGAGACGTTGGAGAAATCTATAGGATTTCCTGCCAGTATCACCTATCTATCTATATTATAAAAAATCAGTCCAAGAGCATTTTCTCTCACTGTATTATCTGGGCGCTGAAATCCATCTCACTCTAGTTCTCACTTTTCCAAAGCCAACTGATCTACTCAACTGACCTGGAGAGGAGGCATTTCCTCAGTTATGTTTCTGTCCCCTCCCTTCATTTGGAATATCAACCTGTGTCTACCGTCCGATTTACTAGAAACAAAACCAGAGGTGCCTTGTGTCTCTTTTCACTGCTCACTGACATGTGTTCCCCCCTCTCCTCCCTCCCCTTCTTTCTCTATCCAAACCTGGTTTGGGCTGTAGCTCTCCCATCACCTCTCCTGCCCATTCTCCGTCAGGGAGACATGGGGCAGACGCTACCTTCTCGGGCACAGCCTGGCCTCTAAAAGTGTGATGAGCCACCCAGGGTGGCCGGAACAACTTGTGGGGCTGGACTTTCACTGCAGGATGAGCAAGAGACCACGTCAATGTTCTGTGGCTTCACCTTGAAATTACTTAGGTCCTGGCTGAGGAACGACTGGCCTTTCCAACTGCACGAATGAGCAGCTGGGGTTGGGGCACGTTCCCTCTGGTCCCTGTGCTCTAGCCATTTGTGTGACTTTTGTGTCAAGCAGACACTGAGGGACAAACAGCCATACACTGCGCTGGAGCCAGAGTGGATCAGTCAGAGACAGTCGGCATCTGGGCCCCTGTTTGCTCAGAGTTTGTGCTCAGCTCCCCCTGCAGTCCCTGTCACTGTGTCACTCATGGCACAGTAGTACACGGCCGAATCTGATGCTTGCACTGAGGGCTTCTCCAGGTGGAAGGATTTGGATTTGCTTTGCAGGGTGGCTTCAAAACCTTTATGACTTCCCTTCTCCTTGCCCCTAAAGGCTTTCAGGAGGAGCTGTGGACCTTCTCCAGAGTACTGGACATACCAGAAAAGAGTGGGGGACTCTGTTGTTGAATAAGTACAGTTTATAGTCAGGGACTTCCCTTCGGAGAGGGTCACTGGGCCTTCCAGCTGGGTCACTGAGTTTCCATGGGTTTGTCCTGAGGAAAAAGAAAAGACGTCTATGTCACCTGGGGCATAAAACTTCTGGATAAAATTATAGGTATTGCTGACACAATAGAAGAAAGAATCCAAATTTTAAGAGGCATTTTACTTACCAAGCAGCAAGAGGACCACAGTCACGAAGCCTGGAGAAGAGTTCATCTCTAGAGTGTCACCTAAAGAATGTGCTGCATTCTTAGCAGGAGGAAGCACTGGAGAGACAGAGCAATGATCAGTGGACGCCCACAGTTCTCACAGGAAAGGCATCTGTGGTAGGAAGCTGCGCCCCCTGCTGGACGGGGACTGAAATGGGTTGCATGGTGGCCATAACTCTCCCAGAGTCAGCAAGATGTCTTGGTCCCTGACTTTATGAGGCTAATGTCAGCCTTCGGGTGGCCCTTGGAAACCTGAACAACAGCAACTTTGACCTCTCAGGTCTGCTTTGTTCTTAGGTCACTCCCCGATGTTGAAGTTCTTCAACAGAGCATCTCAGGGCCTTTCTGCAGCTGAGAAAATAACAGTCTCTAAAGCATTTAATGCAGTACTTCGTATTCTCATTAGTCATTGTGAGCCAGGCTATAATCCACTGACTCCCAGAAAAGGGTTGAAATTGAACACAGAGAAAGTAATAAGAAGTCAAGTCATTAGTGAGTGAATCTGTGCTTTTCAGAACTGTAGCCCAATACTTAGACTACCCACTGTCCTTTTTTAAGCACTCACCAAATCATCTTAAACAAAAATTATAAACAAATAGCTTTTAATTAAAACACAGTATTTCGTGGTGCTCAAATAATATAAATTGTAAGGAAAACTATCTTCTTAATGATAGCTTTTCAGTAGAAAATTCATACTATTTTATAATAAAATTTTAACAGTCAAAATTCCTGATTTTCAAAATCATTAAAAAGTAAAAAATTATGAATTCTACATAAAAGAAACATCATAAGTGAAGATGTCAAATTCCCATTGAATGATCCTAGATTCTTACCTTATTCTCTCACTGTTTTGTTGACGCTTATATTTATAAGGAGACTATTAATCAACTTAGGCAAGAAAGACTAATCCTATCTTATGAACAAGTTTTAGCTTCAAAGATGCTTTCTGTTATCATCTGTCAGTTGCTGCCAAGGTTTATCAAATAATTTTCCCCCACCAGGTAAGGAATCAAGATTATCAGGATAAGTTCTGGAGAGGGACACATCTTCTCTAAAGCCCTATAAACATGTATCTCTAGACACAGAGACAGAAGCTGAGCTCAGGCTCTTCCCAGGAGGCCACTCTCCACGGATTCACATCAAGGAGCTTCATGAGTCCAGGGCCAACATGGTAGCCGTTTCCCAGATGCAGGGAAGTAAGAAATTCAGGCCTGGATTTTTTTGGGGTTCACACATCCCTTTCCTTCTTCTCCACCTTCCAAGTCACATTGTCAGAACCTGCTTCAAACCGCTAGAAGGAGTTCAGAAGAAGCAGCATTAAACGTCTATTTAGATATACAGGGAGACTGCAGACAGGTATGGATGATGCTGGTATGAAAATAAACAGAACGTCATTATCTATAACTTAAAAAAAACATAACTCTAACACATTTGAGCTGTTTTTTGAGTCACATGTTTTCAAATTTGTTTAGCCAGTTCTTCTAGTTAGATTTAATGGCAAAATGGCAAATTATTGATGGTGGCTATTCCAGTCATCAATAAACAATTTCTTTTTTTAATGTTTATTTATTTTTGTGAGAGAGAGTTTGTGTGTCTGTTGTGAGTGGGGGAGAGGCAGTGAGAGAGGGTGTTGGGGGATATGAAGTGGACTCTGTGCCTACAGCAGAGAGCCCAATGTGGGGCTCAACTCACGAACCGTGAGATCATGATGTGAGTCCAAGTCATATGCTTCTGACTGAGCCACCCAAGTTCCCTCCAATAAACAGTTTCAACGCAGATTTTCAGGGATCAGGGTATTTTTGATGCACGATCATTCTAACCTTGGGAGGTATTTTCTTAGAGTCAGGTTTTCCTCTAGCCTACAACTGAGCTGTCACAGCCCTAGCCACTTCCTGTGTGGATCAGCAATCCCCTGCCTTGGGTCCTTCAGCATGGGGATGGATCAACAAGAGCTCTGGGGTATGGGTACACCTCCCTTCAACACGCTTCTCACTGTGAACTCCGTCAGTGCAGAGAAATACACTGGGGAGTCCCCTAACCATGAAGCTGAGATGACAAGATGGATGGGTTTTCTTGTCTTCTGGAAATACAGTGAGTAGCCACCTTCCGTGGCATTTTGCTGCTTCTAAGAATCCTGAAGAACAAGGGAAATCATCTCTCTGTCACTGGGCTGCTTGCACCACGATAGACTATAACTTAGATCACTGGCGCCATGTGTGCATTCCAGGATGACAGCCCCCTTCTCTTGCACTAACATTGCTGGTGGGGTTTGGATTACTTTCTGGGCAATACTGGATCCTAAAGGAAAAAACATGGAGTCAGAGGTTTCAGAGTAAGTGCTGTGGCACAAAGAAATCCTGTTCTATAAGATACTATCCCTCCCCCACCCCCCACCAAGGTAAGCACAAGACTCCACCTATCTCCCCAGTTTTTAGGTCACTGGGGAGGGACGTTCCACAGGGGACTTCACTATCTGCCACACTGAAGCCATGACCACCCTCAGAAGGCTGGACAGCAACATGGTTGAGATCTTCTACTACATGGAAACTGTCTACCTCTATTTCAGGAGTCAGCACGGTGAGGGGAGCATGTTGGGGTGAGGGAAGGGTGGCTGGGTATGTGCTGCTGCGGCCCCAGAACAGGAAACAGGGGTTTCCTGGTGTAGCAAGTTGTGTGGGTCACGTCACACTTCACTCTGTACCAGCAGAGGGTCTCACTGCCCGAAAGTCCTTTAGCATTAAGCAACACTTAACTTGGAAACAATTCCATCTGAAAATGAATTTGTAAAATTTAACACTGAAATGATGATTGATGGTTTAACTATGATATGTTCATTCATTGTATCTGTGATGAAAGTGGGGGGATGGTACTTAAAATACTACATGTGGTGGATTATGGAAACAACCTAAGGTTAAGAATCATGTATGTTCACACTATTGTAGTATCATCTAAAGTAGAAATCAATCATGTTATGATAAGAAAGCAGAGTGTTTAGACTAACCACTGTAGCTCTTTCTCTACCTATTGTCATGTCATAATTTCTCTTCTCTATTAGTATCTGTTCATGTCCCTATGTTGGGGCTGAAAGCAAAAAATCTCGTCACTTTGCCTAAGAGTTTAGAATGTAGCCCTCGGATAATAGATCCTGTCACTGAGGTCTCTTCTCTTCACTGTTCAATTTTGAGAGCTCAGCTCCGATGAGAAAGCCCAGAATAGACCTCAGAGTTTGGTCATTAGGTTATCCAACCTTTAAATTTATATATATGTTTATTACCTCAGTTGAACCACAGTAAGTTTGATACTTTCTATGCTCAGTTCTGAAGAGAATAAACCCTGGGTGACCCCATACTCCTCCACAGGATGGTTGATCAGACAATATTTGATTGTAATTACATGCTGTCTGGGTGCATACATTAAAAGTAAAGTTGTGGGGTGCCTAGCCTGTTCAGTCTATTGAGTATTTGATCTGGATTTTGGCTTAGGTCAAGTCCCAGTTTCATAAGTTTGAGCCCCGCTTCAGGTTGCCCTTTGAGCTTGCTTGAGATTCTCTCTCTGTCTTTCTCTCTCTGTCTCTCTGTCTCTCTCTCTCTCTCTCTCTCTCTCTCTTATTCTGCCTCTCTCTCTCTCTCTATCTATCTATCTCTAAAATTAAAAAAAAAAGGAAGGTTGTTCCCTAGGGATATTCTTCAACATCATGACAAACAGCAAATATCCATTGCCTATTATTGTTGGTCTCCTGATACCGTAGTGAAGTCTTAACGTCTTCGTCTCAAATCACTGTAGCCCAGCTACATTGGTTGAAGCGTCTCCAGAATTCATACCGCCGTCTCTGTGAACTATAATGGAACTGCATAGAGCACTAACTGTCCTGCTTTCTAAGTGATAGACTATAACTTTCTGAAAACACCTAATATTTTTCTACCAGCTGGCTGAATGCATGTGAAATATTAATTTCTGCTTCTATTATTAAACTCTAACACATTTTTCAATGAAGGAAATCTCATGATTGTGTTCTGACATTCAAGAAGTGTCCATGTCCAGGATTAATCTTTTGGACACTCTCAGACCAGTTTCTAAATTAATCGATTTTTAATAATCTTACCTTAAACATTGAAAGAGACAATACCAAACTGGTCATGCCACTCCAGACTCCCTTATAAAGTCCAATCACGTAGCACAAACATTAATTCAAGCGGCTTAATTAGCGCATATCTCTAGGGCATATCAATTTGCAAAACTATGTATTCAGTGTCAGTCAATATGTTTTTAATGTCGCTCACAGTTTCCAAATACTATAAAGACAATGAAGTTTCTTAACTTTCTAACTTTCCTTAACCATCTCATGAATTCTACTGGAAAGGGACAGCAAATACATCAATTATATGTCTTCATGCTATGCAAAAACTTTTTGTCATGAAGACAAAGTCTCTCAATCTAAAAGGGACTGGAGAAGTTAGGGGGAAGTGAGGGGGGCATCGTACTGAACAAATCTTTCTAATCAAGGTTCTTATGCAAACACTTCTGCCAGAACATAAAGACAAGTCCATGGAAATGTTCAGTAATTCCATTTTAAATGTTGCAAACTTGGCCTCAATGTTGTTAAGTATCACTAAAAATGATGATTTGTTGGATCCATGAGAACAAGAAATATCACAGCCGGGACAGCTGCCTGGTAGTGCCAAATGATCTCCAAGGAACTCACACACATCACAGAAAGGACACATTGGTTGCAACATTGAACAAACACTGCAGAGAAACTTTCTAGGATGGCCAACGTGGGATCGTTCATGCCTGTCTTGGAACCAACAAAATCCCATAGAATCTGGAAAGCTGGAATATGGTCTGGAATTCTGTCCCAAGGAAGCATTTAGGTATCTCCATAAGGAACTTAACAATTGCATTCCCTTGATAAGCTGTGAGTGTGTGCTGGTAACAGCGTAGTACATATGAGATGGATTGAGCACTCTCCTATCAGACAATCACAGCAATGACAAAAAAAAAAAAAAGAGTTAAATATCAAGTGGATTTTGTGCTTCCTACCTGTGTCATTTCTATTCATCTCTCTAGAGCAGAGCAAATTTCTCTGGGACAGTTAGGTAAGGTTTGCTCTCACACAGAAACTTCACCTCTCCTATCACCCCCGTCCCCAATCTTCTCCTATAGTGAAACAACAAATGGAATATTAAAAGTGACATGGAGTCACCTGGGTAGCTTGGTCAGTTGTCTGACTCTTGATCTTGGTTTAGGTCATGACCTCACAGTTTGTGAGTTCAAGCCCCGCATTGGATTCTGTGCTGACACCTCTGAGCCTGCTTGGGATTCTGTCTCTCCCTCTCTCTGCCGGCTCACTCACTCTCTGCCTCTCTCTCTCTCGAAATAAACTTTAAAAAAATGAAATGGGTGTCTGTAGCAGATACTATGGAACTAGTGTGGCCTGGTGCATGTTAGCCTTTGCCCCCGTGGCCCAGCATCCTTCCCTCACAAAGTCTTGTGCTGTCTTACCCTAAACTGCTCAGTGCAGCCCACATAACTCAGATGTCCCAACCCATACACATTCCAACCTTCACAAACTGAACTGGGTAAATAAACCTTTCACACTCTTCCTTTCATCCTAGGGCCAATTTAATCTCTGGCCTTCACTTAATCAGCTCTGAACAAAATTCCAGAGAAAAGACTGCCACTGAAATGTGTAAAATGACATTATTAGGCACTTTTTTTAAACCAGTTCAGCAGTTAAACTGCTAGAAATGGGTCCTTACTTACACATTAACCAACTCTTATGACCTCATGGATCCTTCACTGACAAGAATGGAAAATGTTGCTCATATTAGAAATCTTAAACTGAGGTTCTTGAGAGAATCAGTAGAAACAGACCATTCACAGAAGTGAGTGCCGGCCAAAGAAACTTGAAACAAACATTATTGCACAGAGCAGACAACTCCATCCAAGACCATTTAGAAGAGAAGTCTCTTTGATGTTTGGTGCCACTGATTCTCATGCTCTTCTTTCCATTCTTTTGCTTCTTTGTCCTTTCAGAAATATATTCTCACTTGACTGATAAACGTAACAATTTTTGAATCAACTGACTTTGTTCTCTTACTGATAAATAACTCGTTTGCAAAGCCATTGTTAGTGCCACAAAGGTAAAAACTGTTGCATATGTTATTTCGTCTCATCTCCTTGAAAAGCCAAATAATAAACATACCCCAATTAGTACAAATAAAAGGAAATTCAATCAATAAAATATGTCTTAAATGTTAGACAAATTTAGAATAAAATAGATACAACTAGACTTCTATAAAGAACATGTCTCATCCTGAAAGATGAGTTGGTCTGACAGTCCACTAAACCACTCCATTTTTATGGCCTTACTGTTTCTTTTCTAGAAATATGAATTCAATCTTTAAGAGAGTCTAAACACTTGAGACAATGAGTTATTTAAAAAAAATAAGGTGTAAGAAGCACTGAGATTGTGAGAGAGCTGGAGATCTTACAGGGGCTGGCAGCATGAGCTTCCTCTCTCTAAGACACAGAGTTATCAAAATGTTATGTACTGTCTGCTTCCATTCATGTGACATAACTATAAGATAAAAACATAAAGCAACAAACAGGTGTACAAAAAGTTATGGAGGGGGGAGAGTGTGATTAGAAAGTTACGGAAATGGAAGGCCTGGATGGCTCAGGCAGTTAGGCTTCTTCCTTTGGCTCAGGTCATGATTTCGCGGTCCATGGGTTTGAGCCCTGCATCAGGCTCTGTGCTGACAGCTTAGAGCCTAGAGCCGGCTTTGGATTCTCTCTCTCTCTCTCTCTCTTTCTCTCTCTCTCTCTCTCTCTCGCTCTCGCTCTCTCTCTGCCCCTCTCCTGCTCTGTCTCTCTCTCAAAATTAAATAAGCATTTAAAAAATTTTTTAAGTTACAGAACAAAGGATTTGGGTAAAGCAATGAAATCGTTCTGCATCGTTTGTATAATAGTTAGATGACTCTATACTATGTATTAAATTCAATATTCACAATATTGTGCCCCCACACAATCCATTTTTCTATATAATTTGGGTAACAAAAATTTAAAACATTGAGAAAATAAAATAAGTGATGTGGTTTCTATTTTCATGACTGCACTCTGCCTAAGATGTATGTTATTTTCTCAATTTGGAAAAGAAAGCACCAGCCATGCCAATTTGTGAGTGGACAATAAATAAATAAATAAATGTCAGGCAAAAAATGGAGGAGAAAAAATAAAAAAATAAATTAAAACCTTGAAGATATGGTTAAGGTAAGCATTTTCAGATGAGGAGATAATCCTTGATTAGCTGGGCTTACGTGTAGTCCCATGTATACCTTCAAGAGGAATCAATGGGAGGTTTGAAGACCGGAAAAGAGAAATCTATGAAAGTATGGGAGCAGAGGTTAGAGTGAAGTGGTCCCCAGCCAAAAAATGCAGGCAGCAACCAAAGCTGTGAGAGGTGAGGAATAATGTCTCCCTAGAGTGTCTGGAGGGGGTACAGCCTTGTTGGCAGCTTGCTATCAGCCCAGTGAAATTAATTCAAACTCTGACCTTCAGAACAAGGGCAGAAAGAATTGCTGTTGTTTTAAGCCACTGAGCCTGTGATGAATTGTCCAGAAACAGTGGCCACAAATCCACCATCCGATGTGAAGGTTTAAAACCTGAATGAGTCTTGATCTAAGCTAGGTACTGACTCCACACACTCTGGCTGGAACGTTTTCTTTTCCTCTGTTGAATATGTTCTCACCTGAGTATGAGACAGCAGTTGAGTTAGTAGTATCTGCACCCTCTCTGTCTTCTAGCTCAGTTTACGAAGAAGTAATAAGGTAAAATATAAGCTGTGCTTCCCTCTGGCTCCTTATCAGGCTTGGAGGAAATGGACGAAACGAGAATCAACTTCTTCTTACTGCACAGAAGCAGACAGTATAACCAAATAACCAAAAACTCAAAGCTGACTGAAGTATTGGACTACAATAATGACCTCTCTAATTCAGATATTTTAAACCTAATTTAGCCTGATGACTTTCCCTAAAAGAACCAACCAGTTAGGTTATAGCTGACCTCCATAATTCAGCCAAGAGAGAGCATTTTCACCATACCACATCACCAATTGTACCCATCTTTAGGAAGAATATGAAATACCTTGAACACAGGCTGCCCTTGAGCAAGGGTGGGAACATTTGGAAATTAATTATGCATGCAAATTCTTTCCTTATGTTGATTCTATCCTCAACACTAAAACAATTACCTTTAAAAAAAAAAACACCTGCATGAGTAATACTTTACTCAGTCAAAGCATGAAGTTAAGATAGGAAAATCTGTAGCAAGCTACCTCTACAATAAATATTAAATGCCCCCTCCAATCCACTAAGAAGACTTAAGTGGGTGCATGATGAATAAATATAATAATTTTCCCACATATTCCAAGAAGAAAGATTCCAATCATAAGGAACAATAAAAATTAAATGTCTCAGAATAAGTTTTTTTACCTTAAATCAGTGGAGCTTTATTGAAAGAAATACTATATTCTTCAGTAACCAAATACAGACTTTTAGGAGTTTATTCTTTATAAGTCAACTTTCCTCACAGGTTTAAATAAAAATTCTAAATATATAGCAGAACTCACCTTTTCCTTCATTTGTAAATAAACATCTTCTGATTTGACAAGTGGTCAAGAGGATGTGTTTTATATATACAATAGAATACTACACAGCAATGAGAAAGAATGAGATCTGGCCATGTGTAGCAACATGGATGGAACTCGATGGTATTATGCTAATTGAAATAAGTCAGACAGAGAAAGACAGATACCATTTGTTTTCACAAATATGTGGAACAGGAGAAACTTAACAGAGGATCATAGGGGAGGGGAAGTGGAAAAATATAGTTTAGGAGATGGTAGGAAGCAAACCATAAGAGACTTTTTAAAAACTGAAGTCAGGGGCACCTGGGTGGCTCAGTCGGTTAAGCGGCTCAGGTCAGGATCTCGTGGTTTGTGGGTGCGAGCCCCGCATCAGGCTCTGTGCTGACAGCTCAGAGCCTGGAGCCTGCTTCAGATTCTGTGTCTCCCTCTCTCTTTGCAACTCCCCCACTCATGCTCTGTGTCTCTCTGTCTCAATAATAAATAAAAAAACTTCTTTTAAACACTGAAGTCAAACTGAGGGTTTATGAGGGGTGGGGAGAAGGGAAAATGGGTGATGGGCATGAAGCAGGGCACTTGTGATGAGCACTGGGTGTTATACGGAAACCAAGTTGACAATAAGCTATAATTAAAATAAATAAATAAATAATTATCTACTGATGATCAACTATGTAAAGAAAGTTTGTGCAATATAATAATGATTGAAAGATACAATTTTCACTTCTAAATTATAATAGTGTAGATGTGAACACATATAACAAAATGTTGAAAAAAGTCTCATTTTCAACTTGAATTCTTAAATAAATCACTTCTGTTTTTAATTCCCCTCAAATACACATAAAATGCATACCATCACTTAGGTCTCAAGAAAACCCCAGGTCACATTTTCTCAAGAGAAAATTAATCTAAACACATTGAAAAAAATTGTCAAATATTGCCAGAAAGACAGACCAGGAAGAAAAATTTAAAATATAACTGTGGCTCTTGAAAATCTCTCACAAACGTATTAAAAAACAGGTTTTAGTAGAGGATGTTCAATTCAGGATATAACACTGAGCGGAAAAATAAGAATCCAGGTTACATTACAATTTAAGAAGAGAGTAAACTAAACATTGATAATAAATTCGCTGGGTACACAATTATCAATTTCATACTTTCCTCTTTACATATTTCTATATTTAGCATCTAATATTTTATACCAGACGAAAAATAACATCTGCAATATTGGAAAGACAAGAGATGAAACTTAATCCGAGATAGAAATGTAATAATTTACTAAGGACTTGTTTGTATGACAGGAGTCAGAAAAGCAAAACTTGAATTTCAAAACAAAACCTTACTAACTCCCTTCAACAATCCAATAAGCAGTAATCATTCAAGAAAAGGTTCTAACCCTGTCTGGGTCATCTCTATCCCAAGAGAATTGTTATGCTTTTATATCTAACATATTAGCTTCCGCCTGCAGACAAACAACAGCACGGATGCTCTACTGGAAGGTCTGTGTCAGAGGACAGGGGCTGCAGAGTCGCAGGTTTGAGCACAGGCGGCAGGTCTCTGGGACGCACTGTGCCCTTGCTGCACAGAAGTAGACCGCGGAGTCTGCGGGCTGAGTGGCTGCGATGTGCAGGGACAGATGCTTGGCCGTCTTATTCAATAAAACAGTGAGTCTTTGGTCTTCTTTCTTGGCCGCATTTGAACGAATGCCTATAATGAGCTGAGGACCTTTTCCAAGTTCTTGCTTATACCAAGGGAAGTAGTCTGAGGTACTGTCCGAGTAACTACAGGTGATAACAGAGCTGCTTCCCTCCTAAACACTCAGCGTGGCAGGATGCTGCTCCACCTTCTCTCCTCGGCTGAGCCCTGTGCAGGAAGAAAAGGTCAGAGAAAGGAGAACAGTTTCTGGGTTATTATGCTGCAGAATTCCCTTTTTCTCCACTAACTGAAGGAAACCTGAGTAAAGCCAGGCTTGACTTCTGAAGAAGATCCACTAATTCATCTGTTGCCCATAAACACTCAACTCACAGTGCAGCGACAGCCACAAGAGCAGGACGAAAGTCCCCATAGATGTCCCCATGGTTCCTCCCAATGACTATCAGTTTCAGAACTGCCACCTCCAGCCAGCACAGCTACTTCTAGTACCAGCCAGGCCTTCTTCCCTCCACCAGTCACAGCGGTTTCCCACGTGGCCACCAGCCAATAAGAAGACGACTGTGCTTCTGCCCAGGCCTAGTCAGGCAGACACCTTCACCTGGTCTGCATCAGCTGAGGCCACTACCCTCTTGTGGTTGTGTCTGTGCTGAACTCACTACAGAAACATTCTTCTCCACCCTGTGCCCTTGAGGAGCTCAAATGCATAATGGCAGCAATAGGTCAACCAAATTACATTTTAGATCAGAGATTAAATGCACAGGAAGAATGTGGAGATCAAGACTCACACCTCTACACACTACTGAGTCACTGTTAAGTTCAAAAGAGGGAGATCCTGTTGGTGTTTATTCAGTGATGAGCCTGGTGTACATGTTTTAAATGGGGAAGGCATCATGATTCACTCTCATAAACAGAGAAAACAGAAAACCTTCCCTTTCTGCCAAAACTACCATTCTCATTTGTCTGTTATGGAGAAAATCTCTTCCTAAAAGGAACATGTAAGCCAGAGAATAAATATTTCAAATGCCTCTTATCCCAGACTCTGCTCCTCTGAGCTAGGCTTGCCTGTGACCTAGCAATTTCCAGAGAAGTGACAGTACCAGACCTCAAAATGTGGAATCTTTGTCAATTCAGATGACTGTCATAAAAATCT
>PJEM01020740.1:0-12783 GCA_004023845.1 Helogale parvula
CCTCAGTTCCCCACATTCCCCCTTCTGTCCCCCCTATATCCCCAATGCTCCCTCTATGTCCCACTCTGCACCCTACTCTCTCTGGTTTGGCTTATCAGCCCAGTTTTCTGCCCTGCCTGCTCCCTGTCTGCTCCCTGTTCACGTCTGGTCTGTTCCACCCCAGCCCCCAGGCTCTCTGACATCCTGAACACAGTGAGGAGGGGCTCAGGGGCCCAGGAAGCCCAGGGCCCCCCACCCTGCCCATCTTCGGCTCTCCCAGGCCCCCCACTCACCCCGTGTAAGTAGCTCTTTGAGTGGACCCCTGGCTGATCCTGGGGGCTCACAGGGGTGTCGAGACCCCCGGCCGTGGTGTGCTGCCCCCTCACTCTGGGAAGGAGCTAGCTTGTGGGGGCAGAAAGTGGGGCACAGGGTGTTCTGCACAAAGGTGGTATTTGGTCTCAGAAATCAAGTTTGTGGCTGCAGACGTGCAGATGGGCATTCATGTAGGAAAGAATCAGGAACAATCGGGGTGAACTACAGACTCGTGTCTGTGATCTGTGGCCCGTGTGACGCGGTGTCGGTTGCGGGGAGGGGGAGGCACTGGTCTGCCCCCCCACCCCAGGCAGGAAGGGAGGAGCCAACTGTTCCAGCCTGTCTGCCGACTGCCACGAGGATCACTTACAGGGATGGATGACAGCCCAGGGCCACAGCCCCCCCAACCTGCCCAGAGACACAGACAGGCAGGGAGGTGCTGTCGGATGAGAGGCTGCGGGCCAGGGGCCGGGCATGGCTGGGGAATGTCTGGGTGAGTGCTGGCAGGCCCTGCGCCCCCCATAACCCTGGGCCAGGCTGGAGGGCTGGGGCAGGGAGGAGGGGGAGCCAAGCAAGGCAGTGGGGGACACAGGGGTGGCCTTTGGGCAGCAGTGGCTTTCCCAGGGAATGTACTTGACTTGAGGGACAAGGGCAGGTGCAGGTCTCTGGGTGCCCCTCATCCACTGCTGGCTTGGCCAGGGGTCTCATGAGGGAGGGGGCAAGGCTGTGGTAGGTGCACAGCAGAGCCTGGGGAGGGGTCAGAACTCCCCATCTGTGCAGCATCCACGCCCCACCTCCCTGGGCCTGCCGGGCCTTGCTTCACAGAAGCTGGGGCTTGGGTTCTTGGAGAGGTGCACTCAGGGGCAGCGGGGAGGGATGGGGGGGGGCACCTGTCACAGGACCCTGGCCCAGAGCTGCCACCTGCCCTTGGAATCTGCGCAGGACAGGTCGGGGGTTCTGAGGACAGGGCGTGCTGTGGGGCTGAGTACACTGGGCTGACCTTGGGGGTCTGCCTTGAACCAAACTACAGAGGTGGGGACCACAGGAAGGGGCCGGGAGCAGAGCTGAAGGGAGGGGCACCAGGAGCCTGCTACTACAGGGGTGGCAGGACTGGTGGGGGAGGGGTGAACACTAGGGGCATTGAGGGCAAGTGCGTCACCCCCTCCACCCACCCACCCCCGCAGGCTCCTAGCTCCTAGATGTGCCCTTCCCCCATCCCTAGCACCCCGGCTCCTTTGCGTGCTGGGTGGGTCGAAGGTGAAGGCTAGGAATCAGGTCAGCCCAGAGAAGGGACTATTTGGGCTGAGACCTGGCTCTCAAGTCTCTGAGCAGTGAGAGCCGGATGCCCCCATCTCCAACGCTGGTACCAGGGTCCGCCTCTCCCAGCATGCAGGCCAAGGCTGCAAGGGCCATCTGGCCATGGGTCTTGCGTCCCCTCCTTCCCAGGAATGTGCCTGCCAGCTGTGTTCCTGTGTAAATGGGGTCGGTTCCCACTGGCCCAGGCCACGTTCTCCATAATCAGGGATTACACCCAATCCAGGCTGATCCTCTGCAGCTGTAGTGTGGCTGGGTGCGCCTGGTGCCTCTGCAGATGCCAAGGTATCCAGATTAGGGCTAGGATGGGGCCACTGGGGTCTCCCCCCAGACCCTTTGTCAGCAACCTGGCCTCCGGGGCCTGTGAGCTGGCCCCAGGAGAGCCAGAGGGAGCATGGGGTCTCCTGTTCACTTCTGGAACCCCTCCGAAGCCAGACCCTTGCCTACACACCAGTCGCATCACTGGAGTCGCCTGCTGATGGTCAGATTGTGCTTAGCTCAGAGGCTTCACCTCCGGGGAGCCTCTCATGCAGCACACCCCACAAGCCAGGGTTGGGTCTGGGCAGCAGCCCCTCTGGGGTCTCTCCTTCCCTGTCTGAAGAATGGATGTGGTGGCTGTTTCCCATACACAAGCTCTGCGATTTGTGTTGTGACCCGGACTCTCTCATCCTGTTTACTCAACACTTTCCCTCTTGTGAATTCATTCATTACAGTTTGTTTAAAAACACTCGATACTCCTTCATTAAGTGGAAGATCAGGTTGACTTGCTGTAGTATGGGGTGACTATAAAACCAGAGTGCCCTGGAAACGAGACAGAGGAAATGTTGCTCAGCCCCGGCGGCAGGGCTGTTGGCCACAGGCTCCTGTGGAGTGCTGTCTGTGAGGAAGGGAGGCTAACAGGTGTCAGGTGTCCGGAGGCACAGGCGCCGCCATCCTCACACAGGCAGAGGGTGGCCAGCTCTGGGGCCACAGTGGGAAGCCATCTCCACTAAGGAGACAAGATCTCGGGGGATGGGGGTGCGTCCCCACGGTGGAAACGCCCAAGCAGAGGGCAGAGCGGTTGCAGGGTGTCAGGAAGGCAGGTGATGCTGAGGGACCCCGAAAGTCTGATAATGCCCTGCCTGGGGAGCCCAAGACTGAGAACGGAGAGCAGCGTGTGTAGGGCAGAGCTCTGCAGGTGGACACAGGGGAAACATGAAGCCTTAGGGTAACAAGCTTGCAGCCCACCTTCCTGGAGCCCAGCTTCTAGGGCTGACCAGACAGCTGGTGTGTGTGGCTTTGTGCAGCGACAGCCTTGAGCCCAGAGTCTGACGTGGTCCAGACGCAGAGGTCAGTGGAATTGGGAACTTAGCAGAAGTCAGCTGGGCCTGGAGAGAGAGTTTTTCAAGATAGGAGAAACTTGCAAGTTGGCGCATGCACAAATCTACACATGTGAACAAGCATGTATGTGCACACGTGCCCGCCCACCATGCACACCCAACACCTTGGATGTCATGAGGGCCCCTTGCCCTCATGGTCCAAACCTGTGCAGCACTCAAGGCCCGCCTAGGCTCATGCACCCTCCAGGTGGGCATCTGTAGGTGCTGAGGGCAGCCCTTCTCCGGGTCTGTGGGCACATGCTTCAGGATACTATGAGCACCCTTCTAGACCCTGCAGTCTGTGCACTGGGACCCTGGCCTGTAGGTCAGCTCACGTGTGTGCTGTTCCTGGGGGCACTGCTTGCTGAAGAGTGGAGACCTGCCGACAGACGCTGGGGCAGAGCCAGGGGCTGTGCAGAGGGGCTGGGAGTGCTCAGACACACGGACCTGGTGTGGCCGAGACCTGGGAGGGGTCCTGCCTTCAGTGCATTTGCTGCGTCTGAGGTTTGCCATCAGCATGCCGTTGCTTTAAGAGATCACTGTGACGTGTGTGCATATGTGGTCGTGCTGTGTGCATTTGGTGTACATCTGCAGTGAGGGCAGTAAGCACCTCCATCAGGACAGGTGTTCTCTGGGGAAGGGGGTGAAGAGCAAGATTTAGGGGGGACTCAGGCACTCACAAGTATACCTGTAAGCGTTTATTTCCTAGCAGTCCTGAGACTGTGCTGGTTTGAAGCAGCAGGGTGTGGGGCTGCAGTAGTCTCTACTCTTCTGTGTGTTTATAATCGTTTGCTTGAAAATATACTGTAGTTAAAGAGGCGGGGGGCAGGGACCCTGGGGGCCAGGCAATGAGGGTAGGGGCACCTGGGCCAGAACCGAACAGGTAGAGGCCGGCGGGCAGTCAGGGAGAGACCTACGGACTCAGCTTCCCGACTGGACCCCCATAACCCTATCCCCTGGCTTTTGCTTACAATCTTTGCCCTGCAGCCCCCATCCCCTCCTGGTCTCATGCCTTACTGGACGTTCCCAAAGACGTGATGGGTTGGGAGCCACGTCCAGATGCCAGGAGCTGGGACGCCAGAGCCAGTGCCGCAGCTGCTGAGGGCCCAGCGGATGCAGCTCAGGGATGGGGGGCACACAGGGTGGGTCACGGCAGGCTTTGCTTCCCCTGGTCCTCCAGACACGTGGTCCCTTGAAGGGAGTATTTCTATCCCATGGAGACGCTTTATGTGAGACAGCATGGAAGCTGGACTTGGTGACCTTGGAGGGTGCGGTCCAGGCTGGATGGCCCGGGTCCCTCTGGGGGAGGGGTGGCAGGTGGGGGCTTGGGGGCAGCCTGCCCACAACCTGCAGCAGGGCTGCTTGCGGACGGCCTGCCGTCACTGAGTGGCTGTGTTCCCGCAGCACGGAAGCAGGAGGTCATCAAGATCACGGAGCAGCTCATCGAGGCGGTCAACAACGGGGACTTCGAAGCCTACGCGTGAGCGGGGTGTCTGGGCTGGGCTGCGGGGGGGGGGGGGCACAGGGGTGCTTCCCCCCAGTGAGAGGGAGGAGCAGGGTGAGGCCAGGGCCCCTCACCTGGGTCTGCTCCTCAGGAAAATCTGTGACCCAGGCCTGACCTCGTTCGAGCCTGAAGCCCTGGGCAATCTGGTGGAAGGGATGGACTTCCACAGATTCTACTTTGAGAACCGTGAGTGCGGGTCGAGCAGTGGGCGTGGCACAGGGCGGTGGGCAGGGCACACAGGGCACCCACGAGCCCACCTCCCCTCCCCTGCCCCCTCCCGTAGTGCTCGCCAAGAACAGCAAGCCCATCCACACGACCATCCTGAACCCCCACGTGCACGTCATCGGGGAGGACGCTGCGTGCATCGCCTACATCCGCCTCACGCAGTACATCGACGGGCAGGGCCGGCCCCGCACCAGCCAGTCCGAGGAGACGCGCGTGTGGCATCGCCGTGACGGCAAGTGGCAGAACGTGCACTTCCACTGCTCGGGTGCACCCGTGGCCCCACTGCAGTGAAGGTGGGTGTCCCTGGTGGAGGCCTTGCAAGGGGCTGGGGGGGTGGCGCGGGGTGCGTGGGCACACCCCCGGGGGCAGGGCTGATCGCCCGCCCTCACCCCCTTTCAGAGCCGCGGCCGGAGTCGCGGGACAGACTCAGTGTTTGGAGCCCGGCCGCCCCATGGTGGCCTGCCTGTCGCATGTTTGTGTCTGCCTCGTTCCTCCCCTGGTGCCTGTGTCTGCAGAAAACCAAGACCGGACGTGATTTCTTTTTAACAACAAGACGACAACCACAGAAACAATTGATGTTGGATGAAACGAAAAACAAAAAAACAAAAAAAAAAAACAAAAAAAAAAGGAGAAAGCTGTAAAAAATCACTGGCATTTGTGGGGATTCGGACCGACGGGCACCCCCCACCCATGCTCCATGTGTCTGTCTGCTCCTGGCCCCTGGGGACCGTGGGGCAGTGAACGTGTCCACAGGGGCCGGGCCGAGGGCTGGTGTGTGTTAGGTGATGCCCCTCCCCAGGCATCTGCATTCCCTGCCGTGCATGGCTGCTGTCAGGAGTGTCGGCCACCTGGGGCCCAGGGGACCTGAGCACAGCTGTCCCCCTCCTTTCCTCTCATGCTCCCAGCATGGATGAGCAGTGCAGAGGCTGGGCCGGCCCCTGGGCGCCAGACAAGCCATCCAAGAAGCCCCCTTGGGCCCAGGACTCCAGTTCTGGTCCCCCCAAGGCCAGGGAGGTGTGGTGGGGGCACCCCTTAGTTTCAGACCTCATGCCTGGCAGACTTGTGGAGAGGACGCTGTTGGCTGCAGCCCAGTCGGGAGTGGAGCCCCTGGGCTAGCCTCCCTCCCATTCAGGGTCACCTCCCCCTCTGCCCACCTTCCCCCTGCTGGCGCAGCCACAAGGGGCTCCAGGCTTGGTCAAGAGGCAGGAAGGGGAGAGGGGTCAGGGTCAGAAGGTGGGTGTGTGGCTCCCTGGGCTCCCAGCAGAGGCTGGTCCGGACAGGGGTTTGCGGACAGTGCTTTTGGAGTCTGGGTCTGGAGCTGAGGGAGGGAAGGAGGGAGGGCCGCCCTGGGCCCAAGGGGGCAGTGCACGGCAAAAACCCAGGATGAGGAGAAGACAGGCTGGGCCCATCCCGAGGTCTCCCTCGTGCTGGTGGGCACAGAGGTGCGCCTCAGACTCAGGCCAAGATGGTGACACAAGGGTCCCAGGGCAGCTGGCCAGGTCGGGGTGGTCAGGGGCTGTGATGGAAGAGATGTGGGACCCACCGCCCCAACACCTGCCCCCTTAATTCACATTTTCAACAAGAATTTTCTTTATCTTCCCCCACAAATCAAGCCAAGGGAGGGGCACAGAGTGGGCAGCGACATTCAGATGGACACTCACCTGCCCGTCCACGGCTGTGCTCAGGACAGCTGTCCCCACCCATGGACACAGGGTATACATCCGCCAGGCTCCCTGGGCCTCGGGCAGCAGCAGCACTCACCGTGGACAGCGTGTGGCCTGGCCACCCTCCCCTCTGGGGGCCTCCTCCCTCCTCCCCTCTTCACCCGTTATCTCCACGGAGCTGCCTGTCTGGGATAATTTGGGTTTTTTTTTTTCTGGGGGATAGTTCTTTTGCATGACCCCTCTCGACAAGCCGCACCTGCTCCTCTAGCTAGACGTCCGAGGTGTGGTGGCGTTGGCCGGCCCGCTCTGCGGAGGGCCGGCTGCCCGCAGTGCTGGCCGGTCCTTCCTCTTCTCTCTTTTTGCTGAGTTTCATTGTCTTTTCTTTCTGAGCCTTGTAAGTGTAAAAAAATCATTATTTTGTTCTGTCTCGGGAAACTGCAAATAAAAGAAAAACAGGACAAATGGCCTCATGTGCAGCTGGGGGCTTTATCCCAGGGCCCTCCTTCCCTTTCCCTGTGACCACCCCCCCATCCCTGTTGTCAGTGGGCTCTACCCCATCATCTGTGCCCCTGGCCTGTCGCTCAGGATGGACATGTCACCAGCTGCCCACCATACCCACACAGCGTGGGGACACAAAGCCACCTGGAGCCTCCCCCAGGAACACCTGCCCTTGGCCTGTGCCGGCTAAGCACTGAGCACAAGGCAGCAGGACCACGTGGCCCCAAGGCTGTCTGAAGGCACAGCCACATGGCCACCTGGCCTGAGGACATCTGAGCAGCACATGGCTGCACGCGCTTGGGCCCAGCCAGGCTGAGGCTGCGGGGCCCTCTGCTCCCCGCCCCCACCCCAGCGCAGCCCTGCTAGAACCCACATGCACCCTCATACGAGTGTGGGCAACCTCCCCTCCACACCATGTCCCCAGGCCCTGCCAATGCCTGCCTGTACCTCGTGCCTCATGCTTTCCTGGGACAGAAACGTGGGCCTCAAGACAATCCTAAACACCAAACATTCCCAACTTGTGTGTCCAAGTGACTTCTGGTAAGAAGGGCACCGTGGCTGGGGGGGTGGGGGTCCCCTCTGGCCACCCCAGTCCTGCCCACTAGAACAGGAGGCCCTGGACTTCAGCTCCTTGATGCCTGGCAGGTGTTCTCAGGAGGAAGGGCTGTGCCAGAGAGCACACAGAGGCTCCGAGAGTGGGACTCAGGGAATCTAGGCCACAGCCCTGAAGCGAGCAGCAGTCTGTCCCCGGCTCTGTATCTAGGGCTCCACTCACCTATCAGCTGTAATCCGAGGCAGCTCTCCAGGCCAGGCGTCCCTGCAGGCACTCACCGCAGCCTGGCCCACCCCCGAGGATCCCTGGGCTGTGGAGCAGGACCTGCAGGTGGGGCGCCCCATGTGGGGTAGCCAGGGAACTACAGAGCAAGGTCAGTGATAACAGTCTTTGGTTCATCACTTTTAAACACCACCTGCTTTGGGAAAGGCTCCTTGGGCCTCAGGGAGACTCTGTGCCCCAGCAGGGCCTCTAAGCAGAAGCTGATGCCCTCACTCCAGCCACAAATCCCAAAGCCACTTCTCATTTCCACAGTCACAGTAAGATTGAAGACAAGGCCCAGCGCCAGCAATGAAACAGGCTGCAAAGTCCTCAGACCCTCTAACCACCAGCCACCGAGGTCATTCGCTAACCTGGCACCAGACTTGAGGCTCCTTGGCCTGCAGGCACCCAGGGAGGCACCAGATGCCTCACGTATCTGCAGAGCCCACCCCCAGCTCCTGAGGACTTTCCATCTGTGTGGCCCCAGCTGTGGCTGCAAGGCAGCTCACCAGGCCAGTGCCCCTAACCCAGGAGTCATAGCAGGGCTAGGCTTTGTGCCAGGGACCCCTTCCCTAGCTCCTGCTAGACAGGTCTGGGTGAAGGAAGTTACAGCTCAGGCCTGGGGTTAAGGACAGAAACTGCCCCAGGACACTGCACCCCACGAGTACACAGCGCGGAGACGCCCCTGAGGCTTGAACAAAGCAGAGGACTACTGTGGAATTTCAGAAGACAACTTTATCCAGATAAGAATCTTTCAGACAGAACAAAGTTAGGCAGCAGTTACTATAAAATACACTCTCTGCCAAGTGCTCTGTGCCGACACGGGCGTGCCGAGACCCACCCACCTCAACCCAATCCACATCCCCCCACCCCCCTCAGCCACCTCCACAGCTAGAGGACTCACGCACCACGCTGTCCTTAAGGGGGAAGTCAGAGCCCCCTGGGCACCAGCGAGCAGGTAGGTTGGCACCTTGCCCGGAGTCCTGCAGGGCAGGCTACGTTAGGAGCTGGCGCTGTGCCCAGAGCCAAAAGGGCAGCCAACAGGTACACTCATTAGGGCGAGGTCCTCAGAAGCCATGAAGTCCCACCTTCTGGTTCATGGAACAGACTTCAAGGCCTGGCACTTGCTGCCAGGGCAGTGGGACCTCCTGGGTAGGGCAAGAACCAGTTCAGGAAAGGGCCCCCCCCCCCCCGTGACGTGACCCTGTTTGACATCACTCAAGAGAGGGCTTCACGGCGAGTAGGTCCCAAGGGTTTGTCGTGAGCTTGTGTCCTCAGTAAGCACTGCAGGATGTGGGGAGGCAGCAGGGCCTGAGGGGGCCTGGGCCGCTGGATGGGGGGCTCTTGGGCAGTGACCCTGTGGGGGTCAGGCTGGGGAGGCACTGGCTCAGACCACATCTGTGGGGCGTCAGGAGGCTCGGGATTGCTGGTAACTGGTGTCGGTGCCCAGGAATGGCAGCCACGGGAAAGGCCACTTGCAAAGGCAGGCTGAGAGACAGCACACAATGCTGTGACCTGGCGGTCAGAGCCCAACTGCAGGTCAGGGCAGATGCCCCCTAACCCCCACAGGCATTTCTGTGGAACTTGACAGACGAGCAGTGCCCTCAGCAAGGTCAATTCAGCAGAAGTGCAAAGGTGCCCCAGAATCTATGAAGCCTGGTGACTGTCGCCTCCCACCACGGACCTTGGCCTGAAGCGCTGGCCTACACCCTGCTGTCCCCGACGCCTCACACCTGCCTACAGTGGGTTTCCCGAGACCCAAGCCCCAGCTCTGTGCCCCCAACCCTGCAGTCCGGCCTCCCTTCAGCTTACTACAGCGCTAACACAGTCCGTGCACAGACACAACCCAAAGGCAGACTAAGGCCCAACAAGGCAGGCTCCAACCCGCTGGGGGCCTCGCCCAGGTCAGGGGCCCACGAGTCTTCCCAGAGGTGAGAGACAGCTCGTCAGCATCCGTGTGAGTCACTCAGAGTTTATGGTTTCATCTGGCCCAATGATACACCCCTGGGGGCCTCAAACCATCTTCAAAAATCACCAGGCATGTATATTTGAATGTTCCCCACCCCCGGGCCCTTCCACGACCCCTCGGTCCCTGCCAAGGGCTCCAGGGGTGCAGACTTCCCGTGGTGGCTCTGCTGCTCGAGGGGCTGCGGTTCTGATGCAAATGATGGGGCGTTTCGGCCCATGGGCCTCTGCACACTGCTGTCACATGACCGCACAGCACGAGTTCTGCTTCCGGGCCTTGAAAGAAACAAACAGGAACTGGAGGGGACAGAGGTAACCGGCAGCCCCACCAGGGCACAGGTGGCAGGGGCCCCATGGGGCTCCATGAATCAGACAGTTGAGTCGGCTGCAGGACCTGGGGGCACCCCAGGGAGGCGGGCCCCCGTCGGTGCTGGCGGTGGGGGAGTGAGGCTGTGTGAGGCGGAATGAATGTCTGACTTTGGCCCAGACCATGTCCCCATGTCCCCAGGTACTATGGGATGGCATGAGGGGAGGCAATACCAAGAACGTCTTCAGAGAACCGGGTAAACTCCCTCTCTCACCCCCGGCTCACAGATACGCCCAGGCCCCATGGACCAGGCCCCTTCCAAGGGCACAAGAAAGCAAATATGCACAGACAAATAAACTCAGACCCCCCCCCCCCCCCCCCCCGCCGCCGTCCAAGCAGTGAAGCATCTCTGTCCCAGGAAAACAAGTAGAGGCGAAAGGGCCTCTTTGGGAAAACTGAGCACCTATCTGCTCCACGAGCGGGAACCATGAGCCAAGCAGACCCACCCTCCTGGGGCCCTGGGGCCCGAGGCCCAGAGCAGGCTGGAAAAGGCCTCTGCCTGCTTCCCCTCCGGTGGCGCCCAAGGACCCTGCCGCTGCTGCTGGGCCTGGGCCACCCCCTCGGCTCTCCGCACGGGTCACTGACATCCTGAAGGCTCGGAGTGGTACAGAGCGCCTGAGGGAACGGCACCCAGAGCAGCCAGCACTCACCGTTTTATAGAAGGCTTTAGACTGTGTCCCTAGCACTTCAGATTTGGACACCAGGTCATCTAGCTTCTCCCCTCGCTCCAGCAGAGACTCCATGGTGTTGTGCTGCAGAGACACACAAAAAAGAACATTTTGCTGTTCACAAAGCCAGCTGATGCGAGTCCCTCCTGAAGTTCAGCCATGGGAGGCATGTCTCCTTTGGGCTCCACCCTGCCATGCATCAGCCGTGTCCCAGGATTGCCGATGAAACAGGACAGGACCTAGTAACTATCCTTCGGGGTGCCCACAGTGCAGGCTGAGACCATCACATTCTAGAAGTTACTTACACCCGCCCTTACACACACATATTCCCACCAGACAGGCCACGTCTTAATCCCTGAAGGCGACCTGTGTTAACATGTTAGCACCCAGGGAGCGGCTGCACCCACAAACCTGATCTCAGGGGCAAGGGACAAGGCCCTCGGAAGAGCACCTGGCCCTGGTGCCACTGGGAAGCGGCTGGCTTGCTTCCAGCCTGGATGGCCATTGCTGGAGTGGCCGCAGGACACGCCCCCCCCCCCGGGGGGGCCTCTTCGGAGAGAGTGGCAGGAACCTGGGTACGTGAACATGAAATGCGCAGACCCAAGAGCGAGCAACGATGTGCTTCATCTCCAGGCGCAGCTGAATGGCTCGGGTTCTCGCCACAGAGGTGAAGCACAAGACACAGGAGGCAAGACTGGCAGCAGAACCAGCGACCCAATTTCTGCAGCCACAGTGGGGCCGGGACGCGTCTGCCCTCTGCAGTCAGGCAGCAGAAGCAGCAGAACGGGGCGCAAGATGAGGGGCTGAGGCTCAGTCAGAAAACGTGAGGGAGCAGACGGTGAAAGATGCAGATACCTCAAGACTGTAAGTCTCACTTTCCTTCCAGAGCCCCAGAACCATGTGACTCAAAGCATGGTCCTGAGCACCTGGGTCCTGCCTCAGGAGACACCTGTGTACACCAAAGCCGAGCCAAAGTTGGCAGGAGTTTTATGTCTGGGCAGGGTTTTCCTGGGCGCCTTTTCTGGGCTTTGTATCCACTCAGGGTTCATGAGCTGCTGGGCACTGGTGGCCTAAGCATGGTGCTGTCTGGGGACAGGGGCACAGGGATGAGGACAAATCCCTAGTCCTGACAGCTCACATGCTCATCAGGGTGATGCACGAACAAGTAATGACCATGTGGTGGCGTCCTGGAGGCCTGTGCACTGGGAAGGGGGGGGCATGCCTGTAGGGGTGCCGGGCAGGAAAGGGAGACACAAGGCCATGCCAGGGAGCCTGCAGGGGGTCCCACAGCTGTCCTGAGAGCCGCTGAGGGCTGTAAGCAGAGAGGGACATATCAATGGTCACTACTGCTGGACAGACTGGTGGCAGGCATGAGGCGAGGAACCAGGTATGAGGCAGGGACCACAGGACCAATCCTGAGGTGAAAACAAATGCCTCAAGTGCTAAAGGCAGATCAAAGTTTAAAAAAAAAAAAAAAAGCATGCATGAGAGGCTAAAACAGTGGTTATAAACCAGGAGATTTCAGGTGAGATGCAGATTCCTGATCTGCTGACCGGGACCTGACGACCCTAGACCTGTGTTTAGTCAGCACTGGCAGCTGCTGGCTGCCCCCATGGCCCACATCCAGCAAGGGGAGGCACCTGATGGGCTTGGAGCCACATTACAGAAGGCACCAGCACCGGGAAGCAGGGCCGCAGAACTTGGACCATCACAACTGCTAAGTGCTCAGAACAGAGCATGTGGGGATGGGGGACCACACAGAGAGGATAGAGGACAAGGAGATGGAATGGAGGACCACACGGTGGGTGGGAGGGAGGACTACATCGGGGTGAAATGGAGGACCATATGGGGGAGTGGATGGAGGATCACAAGGACCACACGAGGGAAAATGAAGGACCACACGGGGGTAGAATAGAAAACCACATGGGAGGGCAGATGGAGGACCACACCAAGGGGGATGGAGGACTACTTGGGGGAGTGGATGGAGAACCATGAGGACCACATGGGGGGGTGAAGGACCACACGGGGTGTGGAGGACCTCAAGGGAGGGATGGAGAACCACACAGGGGGTGGAGGACCTCACCGGGAAGGGATGGAGGAACACATGGGGTGGTG
>PJEM01020741.1:0-12787 GCA_004023845.1 Helogale parvula
GGATAGCTGAGAGGTGAAGTCCCGCCCCTGGGGTGCTTGGGAGATAAAAACCCCACCTCCCCTACTCCCCCTGGGTGTGGGTGGGCAGAGGACGAGAAGATGCACCCTTCCCTGGCCCCAAGAGAGGGGCGGAGGGGAGTCTGACCTTCAGTGTCAGCAGCAGCTGCACGGCATTGGTGAAGGGCGTGGGAGTGGGCAGGCCCAGCAGGCTGAGCGCGCGGAAGAACAGGAGGTAGGAGAAGGTCCAGGCGAGGGCCAGGGCGTGGCAGGAGCTGGGGCAGAGGCAGGAGGACGGGCGAGCTGGGTACAGAGACCTCGCCTCTGCCTCCCCCAGATTCAAGCTACAAGCCCTCCCACCCTGCCCCCCCCCCAACAGATAAGGGGGAAGGGGCGGGAGGAGCAAGACTGAACCAGTGTATGAGGGAGCTCAGCCCCACAGAAATGCGCCACAACAGAGAAGAGAATGAGAAGGGGTTAAGAGAAGCTTTAGGGTGAAAACCCTTCGGGCCTCCATTTTTTTCTGAGGGAGGGAAGAAACAGGGAGAGAGAAAGGAGACAAATACAAATATGAATGGTGGCAGGGCCGGCCCACCAGTCCCCTGTTCTCCTGGATACGTGATAAAGACATGAAAGGACCAGGATCAATACGCAGGGACAAGACCCAGAAGAAAAGGACAGACAAGAAGAAACACAGACCAAACCACACAGAGAAGCAGAGACAAAGAAGAGACACCAAGAGACAAAGGCAGAAAGGGAGATAGGCCCAAAAATGAAACAGGTTGCTTCTTCCCCCTCTGTTCTCCCTCCAGACCGCCTCCCCGCCCCAAATCCTCACCAGGGCTGTGCCTGAATGAGGGCCCAGGTCCCAAGGATGGTGATCAGGGAATGCAAAGTGTGGGGGCCACAGGTGAACAAGGTGAGCCCCAGGCCCACAGCCGCTGCCCCCCATCTCTTCAGCCCAGGTCCTGCAGGGAGAAGGGACAGCATAAGCCTGGAACCTTCCAGGGAGTCCCCTGCCCAGTCCCCCGCCCCCCAATTTTCCACTAGGGAGGGAACCTGACTCACCAGCTTTCTTAAAGAGGAAGCCGATGGGGATGGAGATAAGAAGAACCACCAGATAAGTCCATTCTTCAGGCGACATGGTCTGGGGGAGGGCAGAGGGCTTGTAGTGAGAACCCAGGGGTCCGGGCCATCAGTCCCTCACCTTTCCAGGATTCAGGAATTCACCCCTTCTAGTCCCCAGTGTGGAGGATCATGGAGTCCTTCCCTCAGCCCCTCTCCTCTGAGAACATAGGAATCCGGACCTCTAGGACCTTCCTCCTTCGAAGGATAAAGCAATCCACTCCCAGCCCCGCTTTTTGGAGAACCCAGGCCTCCAGTCCTCTCTTCTCTGAAAACCCAGGAATCCAGACGTCTCAGCCCCTACCCCCGAGGATCCAGGGTCCGGCCCCTCTCTCTGCGATCGCAGAAATCAAATCTAATCCCCCACCCCCCACTGAGGACCCACAGGTTCAGTCACCACTCGCTGAGAACCCAACAGCAACCCTTGTCCTGGGCCTTTCCCTTGGAGAGCCCAAGATTCCAGAGCTCCCAGCCCCTTCCTCTTTGGAGGATCCAGGAACTCGGGCCCTCCCTCTCCGAGAACCCAGCCTCCAGCCGCCACCTCCATCCAAGGTGCTGACGCTTCTCCCACCTAAAGCCTGGAAAGCGCCCCCTCTCACTTACGCCCCCATTCCCCCAGCGCAGGTCAGACCGGCTCCGCCAAAGCCACAGGCGGTTACACCACCCCCTGCTCGGCCGCGTTCCCGGCGCCGCGTCCGCCTCCGTCGGCCGGCCAGTCCGCGGCCCCCCAGCCTCGCCCCCGGGACCCCCCGGGACCCCCCGGGACCCGCCCACCTGGGCCTGGCTCCGCGCCGCCCGCCAGGCAGGAGGCGGCCGAGCGGTCCCGGTCCACGGGCTCCCCGGCTTCGGCCACGCCTCCCCGGCCCAGCGCACGCTGCTCTGTCGCGGTCCCGAGCCGGATATGCGGCCCCGTTAGGCTGCGAGCCGGGTAGGGAAACAGCCAGCACCGGGCGCCCTCCAGCTCCAGCCCGCTGCCGCACCTGCACCCCTCGGCAGCCGAGCCCAGAGCCCGTAAAGAGGCTGGGCCCGGAGCTTCGGGCTAGCACCGACGCTTCGGGGCTGGGAGAAGGAGGGGCCTCCGCTTCGGGTTTCTTCGGACGGAATCGGCGGCACTTTGGAGGCGCGGCCACAAGCTTCGGATTACTTCGGAGGTCTCCGTTCGTATGTAGGTGGGGCCAAGAGCTTCGGCCGGATGTGGGCGGGGTCATAGCGGCAGTTTCCTTCGGGGACTGTTGGGTACCAGCGACCCAGGTTAGGAAATAGGCGGAGTTTCGTTCTTAGAGAAGGAGGCGGGGCCACAGACTTGGGCTACACGAAGGAGGCGGTGATCTGGAACATTTCAAGGGGCGGAACTAACAGTATCCTGGCCGCGGGGGCGGGGCCCCGGGGGTGCTACACCTCAGCCATGGGGCGGGGCCAGGGTAATAAGCCTCACTTTCCCTAGTGGCGGAACTCTGGAGGCGGGGAGGTTCGCTTCGCGAGAACAGGGCTAAGGTGTTCCGTTCTACGGGGTGGGCGGGGCTACGGAGCCGCTGGGGGCGGATACCAGACTTCCCGCTTCGCTGAGGTGGCGGCGTGACGAAATTGACGCAGGGGGTCGGGATGCGGAGCGGTGCAGGAAGCAGCGCGTGGCGCGCTACGTAGGGAGTGCTCCGCCGGGACTGCAAGTTGGTGTTTACGAGGTAACTAACTGGTTCTGTCAGAGGACTGGGCCGCATTCTGAAGGAAGCGCTCACGAGGGGGTGAGCCTGCCCGGGCGGAGAACGACGACGGGTGCCCAGGGGGAGGGGCCTCCGGCGGCGGGGTTCGCTCAGTGGGGCGGATACTCCCTAACTGGGAGGGCTTGCGGCCGGAGGGGGCGGGCCCTGGCCGTGGGGTTGACGGGAGCCGACGACGCCCGAACGCTGGACGGCCTGCGTTCGGGAGGGGCGGGGCTGCAAGTTCGCCGGAGTTGAGGAGGTTCGAACGCCCGAAATCTGACGCCGGGCGGGGGCGGGGCTTCTGTCCTGGGCGTCCGAGAGAGCGCGAGGAGGCCCGGAGGCTGCGTCTCGGTGCTTGGGAAAGGGGCGGGCCTGAGTGCCGAGCCACCCGAAGGGGGCGTGGCCCACACTAGCGGAGGCTTGTCTCCCAGGCAGAAGGCACGATGGCCGGGACGCTGACGGAGGGGTCCGGGGGGCCGAGTGGGGCCCCAGCGACTCGGCGGGGGGGCGGGGTCTCGTCTCAGCGGCCCCGGGGCCTGGCGGGATCGCTCAGGGGGCGGGGCCCAGCCTGGACGCTCCGGAGGTGGCAAACGCCGCTGGGATGAGGCTCCGCCTCCTGAGGTTCAGGGGCGGGGCCCCAATGAGACACCACCCCCCCGCGTCCCCCCCCTCCCCCGGCGGTGGGAGCACCCTGTTGGTGACCACAGTGTCCCCCTGGCTCTCGCAGGAGGATGCTCGTGGTGGAGGTAGCAAACGGCCGCTCCCTAGTATGGGGGGCTGAAGCGGTGCAGGCACTGCGGGAGCGTCTGGGAGTGGGGGGCCGCACGGTGGGCGCCCTGCCCCGCGGGCCCCGCCAGAACTCGCGCCTGGGCCTCCCGCTGCTGCTGATGCCGGAGGAGGCGCGACTCCTGGCCGAGATCGGCGCTGTGACCCTGGTCAGCGCCCCACGACCGGATCCGCGCCAACACAGTCTGGTAAGGGGCGGGCCAGGGGCGCGAACGCCCGGGACCTGCGGAAGTACTAGCAGGACACCTGGACTCCGCGGGTCGGGTCCCCAACGTGGAGGGGTCGGAAGACTGGGGTCCCGGAGTTCGGTCTTTGAGGTTGGGAGGGGTCAGGGTGTCAGGATTCCTGGCTTCCTAAGGCCGGATATACTGGGATCCTGGGATTCTCGCTGACTTACTTGTCAGGCTCTGGCATCCTTCAAACACCAGCAAGAGCAAGACTTGCGGGAGCAAAGCGCCCTGGCAGCCGAGGCCCGTGAGACTCGGCGTCAGGAGCTGCTAGACAAGATTGCGGAGGGCCAGGCTGCGAAGAAGCAGAAGCTGGAACAGGAATCAGGCAGCAGCGGGAGCCAGGAGGCCGGTGGGAACCAGGCTGCGGCGGAGAATGAGGCCAGTGCTGGCCAGGCTTCCGGAGAGCCCGAGGAAGCAGGTGAGGGTGGGACTTGGAGTCCAGGGACCAGAGGAAGGAAGGGAGAGGTCTTCTGGGAATCCTGGCTGGGAATCTAGGGCCTGGGACTCTCTGGGGGATGGGAAGAACTTGTCCTTGAATTCGCCCGACTCTCTTGGGTTCATCTCCCCAGGTTCCTCTTCTCCTCAGCCAGGGCCTTCAGATGGCGTGGCCCTCTTGCCCAGGTCCGCCCTGCTGGTGCAGCTGGCCACTGCTAGGCCCCGCCCCATCAAGGCTAGACCCCTGGATTGGCGCGTCCGGTCCGAAGACTGGCCCCATGCTGGCCGTCCTGCCCATGAGCTTCGCTACAGCATCTACAGAGATCTGTGGGAGCGAGGCTTCTTCCTCAGTGCTGCCGGCAAGTTTGGGGGTGACTTCCTCGTCTATCCTGGTGAGTTTGGGTGGGGACCTCCACTTGTGGCCCCTTTCTTTGCAAGCCCTCCACAGTCCACATGCTTCCTTTTTGTTTTTTCTTGGCGTCTGAAACCTGTGGAAGGACAGGGGACACTCGGGAACCCAGGCTCATTTGTGGGGCAGTTGAGTAACTTTCATTAAGCACTTTCTTTGACCCCCAAGTGTCACTTAGAGACCCTTAGATACGTGCACAAAACGTGCAAGAAATCGTCATCGGACGATCCTTTACATCAGGGTGTTAGAATACATGTTAGGAAATGTATTACACGTATATTACATATATACATTAGGAGATATTAGAAAAGCAGAATTTTTGTAAAATTTTTTTGAATGTTCATTTTTGAGAGACAGCGCAAGCAGGGGAGAGCAGAGAGAGGAGGAGACACTGAGTCTGAAGCAGGCTCCAGGCTCTGAGCTGTCAGCACAGAGCCCGATGCGGGGCTGGAACCCAAGAACCTCGAGATCATGGCCTGAACCGAAGTCAGACGCTTGACCAGCTGAGCCACCCAGGTGACCCCAGAATGATTATGAATAGGTTGACAGTTAAATACTGGTGCTAGTCATCAGAGAGGAGTGTGGGTCCATGTACATTTACGAAAGGATGACTAAAGGGGGAGAAAAAGAAGCACTTGTCAGAAATACACACGGTGAAATACACTATAGTCTATATTATCGGGCAGTTGCATGCATGTTATTTAAGTAGCCTTAAAATCCATGGCTCTGGGGCGCCTGGGTGGCTCAGTTGGTTAAGCGTCCGGCTTTAGTTCAGGTCATGATCTCACGGTTCGTGGGTTCGAGCCCCACATCAGGCTCTGTGCTGACATCTAGCTCAGAGCCTGGAGCCTGCTTCAGATTCTGTGTCTCCCTCTCTCTCTGGTCCTCCCCTGCTCATGCTGTCTCTCTCTGTCTCTCAAAAATAAATAAAAAACAGGGGGAAAAAAAAACTATGGCTCCAGGAGCGCCTGGGTGGCTCAGTTGGTTAAGCATTCAACTTCGGCTCAAGTCATGATCTCGTGATTCATGAGTTCGAGCCCCACATTGAACTCTGGGCTGACAGCTCAGAATCTGGAGCCTGCTTTGGATTCTGTGTCTCCCTATCTCTCTGCCCCTCCCCTCCTAGTGCTCTGTCTCTCTCAAAGAAATAAAATAAATAAAGCATTAAAAAAATTAAATAAAAATTACGGCTCCAGTGAAAGACTGTGGAAAGAACTTAAGATAAAATGGAGTGTGAGTAGACAAAGGGAATCCTATCGAGCAAGTAGAAAAAGGCGTGAAAACATGGACTCCAGCCCAAGTACAGTGGATTCCTCTGGGAGAGAATTTGCATCAGGTGTAGGAACAGAGCCTTTTGCTCTTTCAGTTAATTTTTGAATTTGTAGTAAAAGTATCTTTATTGGGTAACTAAAAGGTTAAAAAAAACAAGTGTGCAGGAGACTCACCCTCTGTGTCCCTCCTGAGGCTGTAGAAAGACAGAGCACGTGAGGAGTGGCCGGGTCTCAGCTGTTCACTGGAGACCGATGGAGGGTCCGCAGGGGCAGACCCGACACGTAACTGCGGGCCGGCTCAGGAACGGAGGGCAGTGTGCCGGCCCTGCGCCCCGCAGGTGACCGCATGTCCCTTACCTTGGGTCAATAGTTCTAAAACAATACATACTCAGTATGTGAAAACTATGTGGCATCCTTGACCCCTGAAGGTGAATAGTCAAGGCTGAATCCCTTAAATATTTCTATCGGTAAATCTTCCTGAACCTGAAAGACAGTAAGGCTCTGGAAACAGTTTTGGGGAAACTTCTCAAGTCTTGATGCCGCCTTCTCAGCGGGTGTCATACCGGCCGGAGAGCGGCTGGAGACCCAGCTGCCAGCCTGGGCCTTGTTTGCCGGTGGCCATGACGCGCCCTCTCAGATGGGGCGTCCCGAAGCCTGGCTCCTGCAGACTTGCATTACCTGCCACTTAATCGTCTGCGTCGTGCCCACTGGCTCCTGCTCCACTTGGCCACATGTATCTAATCCAGGGGCACAGAGCAGCCCGGCTCAGATGCGGCGCGCCGGGTTTTAAAGAGAAAGCCCCTGGCGCGCGGTCCCGCGGCTTCTGTCACGCTCCGGGAGCAGAGGTGTGCGCTTGTCACACGGCGCAAGGCAGTATTTACCACGTGGCCCTCCGCTGAAAAGCGTGAACACCTTTATCCCGTCTGTCCGTTACTCCATCCTGCTGTCAATTCTTCTCTCGCTTCCTTTAGTCTGTCAGAGTCGCCTGTCCTCGGACATTTCCATGCCGCCCTGTGTGCTGAGTCCTCAGGCTTTCACGGCCTCGGTGGTCCTGGTCCTGGTCCGGACAGTGACGTCCTCGGTCACGTGTTCTGTTTGTTGTTTAAGTACGATTATGCTCTTCGCCAGTGGCAGCTTGCTGGCCTGGTGTGACGGGTCACGGGCTTTTCCGAGTTGGGACCCTGTTTTCCTTTTAACGGCCGTATGATATCCAGTCTTGCAGAGACCGTCCATTTAACAAGTCCGTGGTTTGGTTTCTTAGCGGTTGTAAGTGATAACGGGGTGAACAGCTTTACTCTGCATGTGAGGCTGCTGTCCTTGTAGGAGCCAAACTCGCGAGTGGAGTTGCTGGCCCAACACCAGCTGTCCGTAAACACTCACAGTGACCGCTAACACGATCCCGAGTCCTGCCTGCGGACAGTGTCTTCCGGCCTCCGCCCCTGGAAACCGCCACGTGTCTCTCTCTCTCACCCAGGTGACCCGCTTCGTTTCCACGCCCACTACATTGCTCAGTGCTGGGCTCCTGGGGACCCCATTCCGCTCCAGGACCTGGTCTCCGCCGGCCGCCTGGGGACCAGCGTCAGGAAGACGCTGCTCCTGTGCTCTCCTCAGCCTGACGGCAAGGTGGCCTACACGTCCCTGCAGTGGGCCAGCCAGCAGTGAGCCCCGGGACGGGGGGCGGCTGCGTCTGTGGGAAGGGCCTTCCTGCGCGGCCCCGTGCTCCTCTCTGCGCGGGAGGCCTCAACGCCCTCCTGCCTCTCTCTGCGGTTAGTTTTTGAGTTGGATTTATAAACACTACATCCTTCTGACTTCCCTCCCTGTTTCAAAGCACTTATTGGCTGTGATATTTTTGTAGTTACCTGTTTCCAAACTGTGAGCTTCTTGAGGGTGAAGACTGGGTTGGTTTCATCTCTGTTTTCTACTGGGCGCAGGTCCCAAGAAGTCTCAGTAAACTCGTTGGATAGACATGGAGTCTGTGATTCATCCTGGTGGCAGTGGTGGGAGGCGTGCGCCTTTGCAGTTGCTTAAGCCGATGAGGGAAAGCCCGGAGGAGATCACCCATCTGGGAGGTATCCAGCGGCTGACACTTAAAACCTGGTCTTTCTGATCGCAGAGTCTGAACTCTAGCCACCACAGTGAACTTCCTGTTGAAAAGATTTTCACGGAACATTTCAGATGCGTACAAAGGCATAAATAAAATAACACATGAAGAAAAGAAGGACGGGAGTTTGCAGTTTCAGGACCGGTGTTCAGGGAGGGGAATGTCCGGAAGGGCACTTGGGGCTTGTGGAATGCTGGTGGTGGTCTTCTACTCGGCCCAGGGGGTGTTTATTCAGGTGTGTAGAATTATTTATACCATACACCTATACTTTTTAAATTTTTTCAAAAATTTTTAAGAGAGAGAGAGAGTGACAGCTTAGGAGCTGGGGAGGGGCAGAGAGAGAGGGAGACAGAATCCGAAGCAGGCTCTGGGCTTCAAGCCATCAGCACAGAGCCCGATGCTGGGATCAAGTCCACAGACTGTGAGATCATGGCCTTAGCTGAAGTGGGATGCTTAACTGACTGAGTCACCCAGGCGCCCCTTTTCCCCCCTAATTTGAGAGAGAGAGAGAGAGAGAGAGAGAGAGAGAGAGAGAGTGTGTGTGTGTGTGTGTGGCGCGCGCGCAATTGTGGCAGGAGGAGGGGCAGAGAGAGACAGAATCCTAAACAGGCTCCAGACTCCGCGCAGAGCCTCATGTGGGGATTTACCCCACAACCCTGGGACCAGGACCTGGGCCAAATTCAAGAGTCACAGATGCCCAGCTGACTACACTTCCCCGGTGTCCTCTAATTCTTTTTTTATACATGTGTTCTGTTCCACGATTTTTTACAAAAGCTGAGACACATATGAATAAAACATTTGTGAGATGATTCAGATAGTGACCTTTCTGCTTCAGAAAGGTCCTTCAGGGGCGCCTGGGGGGCTCAGTCACTCAAGTGTCCGCCTTTGGCTCAGGCCATGACCTCACAGTTCCAGCAGACCACGAGTACGAGCCCCACATCGGGCTCTGTGCTGACAGCTCAGAGCCTGGGGCCTGCTTTGGATTTGGTCTTTCCTCTCGTTGTCTCTCCCCAGCTTGCGCACTCTCTCACTGTCTCGCTCTCTCAAAAATAAATACATCAGGAGCGCCTGGGTGGTTCATTTGGATAAGGGTCTGACTTTGGCTCAGGTCATGATCTCATGGCTGGTGAGGTTGAGCCCTGCATCAGGCTCTGTGCTGACAGCTCAGAGACTGGAACCTGTTTCAGATTCTGTCTCTGTCTCTCTTCCCCTCCCTCACTCACACTGTCTTTCTATCTCTCTCTCTCTCTCTATCATAAATAAACATTAGAAAGTAATGATAAATAAACATTCAAAAAAATGTACTTGAACATTACTGGTACCGACTTCCAATATTTATAGGTATATTTAATTTATTTAATTTTAAATGTTTATTCTTTTTTTTATAGTTTATTGTCAAGTTGGTTTCCATATAACACCCAGTGCTCTTCCCCACAAGTGCCCTCTTCAATGACCATCACCCCCCAAATGTTTATTCTTGAAAGAGAGGGAGACAGAGCATGAGCAGGGGAGGATCAGAGAGAGGGAGACACAGAATCCGAAGACAGGCTCCAGGCTCTGAGCTGTCAGCACAGAGCCCGACTAGGGGCTTGAACTCAAAAACCTGAGATCATGACCTGAGCCGAAGTCTGATGCTTAACCAACAGAGCCACCCAGGCGCCCCTAGAGGTATATTTTAAAATGTTTAGTCACATAGATTTCGTTACTGAAGTATAATCACACGGTAATGATTCTGGGGCTGAAAGTCTGTATCTTTACTTTCTCAGTGTCTGTGCCCCCCGTTTCTCCGTTCTCTCCCTCCCTGCTCGGTAAACCCACTTGCTAGAACCACACTTGCCGGTAAGCTTGGGTTAATTTAAAACAGGACACTAACCCCGGCGGGGTTAGCACTCGGTTCTTGGGCCCCTGGGTAACGGGCTTGTAAACATCTTCTCCGGGCTCTCTCTTCTCTACGACAAGGTACTTAGTTGACTCAGTACTCAGTACCTATGTCTTCTCTCAAAAATTCCTCACAAAAAACCATCTGGATGCCAGGTTGGCCCATTGGGTGGACTCGGTCTCCGGGTTGTGAGTCTGACCTTCACGTTGGGCCTACAGCTTGCTTAAACAAAACTTGTAAGGTCATCCACATGCAGGAAAAACAAAAATCAGATATGGACCTCATAGTCTTTATAAACATTAACTCAAAGTAGATCAGAGACCTCAGTATAAAATGCAGAGCTAGACAAACGTGGGAGAGCCTAGGTGGCCGTGAGTGTGGCAGTGACACTCCAGACACAAGGCCAAAGGTGTGCGGGATGAACGCATGGTAAACTGGACTTCATTACAGTTACACACTGCGAGCAAATCCTGCCAGGGGCACACTGATTAAGGACTGTCCTCAACGTATTTTGTGACTCTTACAACCTGAGAAACAACCTGACTGAAACAAATAGGCCAGAGGCGCTGACAGACGCCTCGCTGCCGGAGGCCCCCCTCTGGCGGACGGGCCCGCGGGACCGGACCCCTGCACCCTGCGCCGCCGGAGCCGCGCACGTTCAAGCAGCGGTGGGACACCGCCGGGCGCCGGCGCAGACCCGCAGCACCGACACCCCGGGGGCTCACGAGCCGTGGGGCGCCAGGACCTCCGGCTCGCGGCTGGCCGGCGGGAACAGAGGGGCACAGCCGCTTGGGAGGATGGTGTGGAGACTTCCCCGGCAGTGGCGCGCCTTGGATTCCCCCAGAGGAGGCCGGCACTGACGACCCCACAGACCCCGCACGCGCATGTGTTTAGTACAGCGTTCATGATTGCCCAAACTTGGGCGCGACCAAGGTCCTCTGTAGATGAATGAGCAAATCCACCGTGGTCCCTCCGGTCAGTGGGATGCTATTCAGTGCTAAAGAGAGCCAAGATGTCACGCCCCAAAAATACATGGAGGATCCTTTTTTTTTTTTTTTTTAAGTTGACTTATTTTGAGAAAGGGAGAGAGTGCTAGCAGGGGAGAGGCAGAGAGAGATGGAAAGAGAATCCCAAGCAGGCTCTGCGCTTGCCGAGAACTCACAATCCCTGAGATCACAACCTGAGCCGAAAGCAGGAGTCAGACGCTTAACTGACGGAGCCAGCCAGGCCCCCAGGGAGGATCCTTGAGCGCACACAGCTCAGTGAGAGAAGCCGGTCTGAAAGGGCTGTGTGCGTGGGGTCCTGACTATATGATGTTCTGGAAAAGGCAAAACCGGAGACTGAAAAGATGAGTGGCTGACGGGCCGGGGAGGAGGGATGAATAGGCCTAAATCGTAGGCCAGTGAAATTACTGTGAGGCCAAAACGTTGGATACATGTCATCATGTATCTGTCCAAACCCAGAGACGGCAGGGCACCACGAGTGACCCTTGACGTACACTAGCCTCAGTGCCAAAGACGTGTCGCGTGGGCTCACTGGTGGAAACAAATGTGCCCTCCTGTGCATGAGTGGGGGCAGGGGACACCCGGGGAATCTCTGTACCTTCCTCTGTACCTTTGCTTTGAACCTGACACGGGTCTAAGAAAACCCCTCTAGGTGCTACCTTTGGAACGCTGTGGACCCGCACGTGAGCACTCACTCCGCCTCCACGGCCCTCGGACTGGGAAAAGCAATGACGTTACATGTGGTGACGGTAGCGACTTCCTGACTCATGGGCTCCACACCCTTGTTCCCCTGGCGTCGGTTTTCAACAGAACAGCTGGCAGAATTGGGTCAAAAGGCGGGTCAGACCGTGTCCCTCCTCTTTAGAACTCCCCAACAGCTTCCATCTCAAAGTCAAAGCAAGGCCCTACGTCGCACGTTCCCCGTCCCCCATCCGTGGCCTCCCCCCGCTTATGCTGCTCCCACCACCCCGGCTCCCGTGACTGTACCGCCAGTGCCCTTCCCCTGACGGCCACGTGCTCTTGTCCCCCACTGCCCGCTGGCCTCTCCTTCCGCGTCATCTCAGGCCTCCCATGGTAACCTCACCTGGACACTGAACACCCTCCCCTATGCCCCTTCCTTCTTGATTTATTTGCCTCACGTTGATCACTAGTGTGATTTAGAATGAGAAATACACACTTGGTCTTCAGCCCCATTCCTGGCACAGACCTCCTGAAACCCTCGCAGCTTCTCAAGGGCAGCAAAGGTGTCTTGATATTTCTGACAAAGCCCTTTCGGTCACACCTGGGATTATATTAAAGAAGTGGCCTCCAGGGAAGAGGGCGGCTGAAGGCTGGGTCACTCCCAAACTGCCAGTGATTTAACTAGCCGTGCCCATGTAGCGAAGCCACCGTAAAAATGCCAAAGGATGGGAGTTGAGAGCTTGCAGGTGGGTGACCACGGAGAGAGCGGCGCGCCGAGGGTGCCCGGAGCCCCACGTCCTGCCCCTCACCCGCCCCGCGCATCCGTCCCCTTTGCTGCTCCTGAGCTACGTTCCTCTGTAACGAGCCGGTGACGGGTTAGGAGCGTGCTCCTCGGAGGTCCGTGAGCCGCTCTAGCCAATTAATGAACTGCAGGGTTTGTGAGAAACGTCAGTCTCTAGATGATGCACACATAGTTATTCATATATTTAACTTTTTTTAAGTTAAAAAAAATTTAAGTTACTTATTTTGAGAGCGAGCGAGCACGTGTGGGTGCAAGCAGGGGAGGGCAGAGAGAGGGAGACAGAAAGTCCCGGATCCCAAGCTGGCTCCTCACTGCCAGTGGGAAGCCCAGGGTGGGATTCGATCCCATGAACCACAAGGTCATGGCC
>PJEM01020742.1:0-12783 GCA_004023845.1 Helogale parvula
GGAGATGGAATTACAGTCACTGATCAGCTGACCTTAAGATAGGGAGACTGTCCAAAGTAATCCAGGGAGACCCAATGTGAATACAATGGTCCAAATGTGGGAGGGAGGCCATGTAAGAAAGACTCAACTGCCTATTGCTGGCTTTGAAGATGGGAGAAGGGTCCATGGGCCAAAGACTGTGGTCATCCTCTGGATGCTGAAAAAGTTATGAAAACATATTTCTCCCTAGAGACTTCCAAAAGGATCACAGCCCTGCCGACACCTTGATTTTAGCCCAGCGAGACTCTTTTTGGACTTCTGACTTCCAGAACTGCTACAGGATACATAGGTATGGTGGAATAAATGAATCTCCAAAGTAGAAAAATTCCAGTTTATGCAGATACGCCCGCTCGAAGATAGCGGAGCATAACTCCCCAGCCCTGCAGTGTGGGCCACACATGGTGACCTTATCCCAGAGGACAGACAGTATGGAAAGGGGCCCCAACGCAGTAGCTGTACAGTGGAGACACCCACTAGGACTGAACTCAGCCAGGTGATCGAGGAAAACATCAGTGAGAAGTCATGCTAATAGCGTGTCCTCTTGTCTCAGGACAAGACCACACAGCCCTGAGACTTGAACAGACACGCAGAGGGCAGTGTGGCCACTATCCCCTACCCACTTCATTGTGATCAGCTGCCCAGTAGGCATCACCCTGACCGGAGTCCCCAGTCTTTGCCTGGACCCCCGGAGCGGCCTGGGAGGACATGACGTGTGGCCCTCAGGCCACCCTCCTTAATGCAGGGCCTCGTGTCAAAGATTCCAGAAGACAAAGTCAGGAGAAAGCAGTCCACCCACCCAGCCCGGGTCTCCCCGAGAGCGGCAGCGCAGGCCTGGGACGCTGGGAGGTTTACTGGGCTGGGAGGCCTCTCCTCCTTTCTCACCTCCACCCTGGGCAAGGCAGAGGATCCTGTCTCAGCTGATCCGGGTCCAGACCCTCACACCCATGCTTCCCCTCGCTGAGACCCAGGACTGGAAAGGAGGAGGGGCTCAGCCTGACAGGCCCTGCCCAGGGTCCCAGACCTACTGAGGGGGCGGTGCTCAGAGGGCGACCCTGTGCTGGGGTCCAAGGTGCCTCCTGCAGTCCTCCCGCAGGGATCTCCAGGTGGGGAGCGGCAGCATCTCTGCAGGCCTCTGTCCGCCGTCCCCAGGCCCGCTGCCCCCCACCCTGCGGCCTCCATCCCCACACCGTCCACCCCACCTCACTGGATACCTCCTGGGTCCTGGTTCCTCGATCCTCCCTCTTGTCCTCACCTTGAAGCCTAGACCCTTCTAGCTGCTGATCGGATTCAAGGTTCTGTTGCTAGATGCCAATCCCTGCCACTTCCCCCCCCCCCACCGCTGCCACTGCCATCACCAGTCTCTTGAAAGGCACATACGAAAGTCCCCACAGACTTCCCGTCCTCCTCATTGTCTCCCCACCCTGTGACCTCCCCCACTGCCACCTACTGGACTGAGTCCCTTGGTCCTCCCTTCTGGGCCTCACCTTTAAGCCTATAGTAGGCTCTGGGCCCTTCCTGCTGCCTACTGGAGGTGACCTGCTGCTCACAAGACACCAAGCAAGCCTCCACTCCCAAACAATCTTTAGAGACCTGGATGCAGAAGTCCCACAGCCCATGGAGCCCCATTGCCATAGGGGCTTCCCTAGGCTGCAACTAGGTATCGCCTTCCAGGCCGAGGCCTCTGTTCTGGGGGCCAGGGTCCCCCCTTCAGTGTTGCCTTGGTGGCCACCTGCACTCCAGGGATGGCCCATGCACATGCACGCTGCAGACAAGAGCTCATGCCCCACAGAACGGGTCCAAAGTTCCCTGGGACGCATGGCCCAGGCACAATGACCAGACATCCACCACCCCTGCCCACCCTATGTATACAGGGGCTCCCCAGACCTGTTTCAGGGACTGACTTCTTAGCGCCGGGCTGTGGCCCACTCTTGTCTCCTGACAGCACCTGGGCCCTCCTCCCCTCCTCCCACCTGAGCGGCTGCTCCTGACAGACAGCGGATCCCCCTTCTTCCCTAGTTCACCTGTCAGACCCCCAATCCGCCCCCCACCCCTGCCCTCTCTCCATAGCCCTATCTGAGATGCACGAATCCAATCTTGCCCAGTGTCCCCATCCTGCCTGGGGGCCTGCCTGGACTGACTCTGATGTGGGGTCCAGACTCCTTCTGTCCTCCCTCTGCATCCTCACCAGGAATCGCTGTAGGACCTGGGCCCTGCCCTCTGCGGACCTGAGGTGTCGAGGCCCCCACCCCATGTCTCTGAGTCCAGGCTGTGGAAGTCTGGCCGACTCATCACCACGAATCCACATCCTGCCCAGGGCCCTTACTGAAAGGATGCCAGGCCCGACCTCTGGAAGGTCCCCTCTCTGGGTCATGGGGTTCTGAGTCCCTCGGTCCTCCCCCCGAACACAGCCTGGACTCCCTGGCCCAGCCTGTGCCCCTGCCCTTTTGCGACCTGGGATCCTGCCCCTCAACCCAAGGTTTTCAGAGGTGCAGCTGACTGGATGCGGCCAGCGGTCACCCTCTCCAGGGACCCCAGGGCCACGGCAGGGGCTGATCGCCTCTCTCTGGGATGGGATGGGCCCCACCGTTGTCCCTCAGGTCCTGACACTACTCCAGGAAGATCCTGGGCCAGACTCCTTGAGCCTTGGGTCCACCACCCTTAGTCCTGCTGGGAGAAGGGCTCCATCTCACGACCGTGTTGGGGTTTCTCTCAGCTGCCCGCAGGGCTGACCTGGATTCTGAGGTAGGGGGCCCACCGTTCTCCCTGACGTGCCTACGTGCATGCCTGGCTGCAGGACCTGGGCCCCTTCCCTCAGCAGACTCGAATCAGGTGTCCCAGACCAAGGGCCCCACCTCTGTCACCCCAGTCTGTGCGGTAGTTGTAGGTGGGTGTCACATCTGTACCCTGTGGCCAGAGGTCCTCAGGTGCCATCAGCATCAACCAGAAATGGGATCCGGGGGTAGGGTAGTGGATGGGCGGGGGGGGGGGTCCGGTAGGATACATGCTCCCTGGGATCTTCACCTTGACTCTGGCAGGCTCAGGCTAGGGCCCCGCCCTCTGCACAACTGAATCTTCGTGCCTCAGACCCAGACTCTCTCTCACTCCTCGACTCTCCAGAGAAGGAGGCAGAGCGTGCAATGTGGCCACTGTTCCCTCCCTGTTTCATTGTAATCAGCTGCCCAGAAGGCATAGCACTGACCAAAGACCCCTGGCCAGCTCGCCCCTGAAGCTCTACCCTCTCAAACTTCTTTCACTTGTTCTGCTCCTCTCTGGGACCCCTCCCTGCCTTCCCATGGGGACCTAGGCTGCTACACAGGCACCTATGGGTGAGGTGTGTCCTGTCTCTCCTACGATCCTCACTGACAACATAGGGCCCTTCTGAGAGGGAGCAGAGCTCAGCGAATGTCTGACAACCAGTGAGCCTGTAAGCAGAGGTCCTCCGTGCCCAGATCGAGTGGCTCCTCCTTTCTTGGAGAGTCAAAACAATGCAGGCACATACATAGCTATGTCACTCATACACAAAGACACAGGAGAGAAGGGGTTAGAAGCAAGATGAATGAATGACCTATGGCTTTTATTTATTGCTTTCCTAACCATAGCATGTTACTGCCAAGGTCTTTCATGTTTGCAAGACATCCCTGTGCCCAGACAGGCACCGCGATTCCCCTCTGGATCCCAGACGAGGATTGAGGGTTCCCAGCTCCTTGCGCCAAATAGCAACACTCTGACTCTTGAACCAGAGAAGTACGAAGAACTGTGGCATGGATGCCACTCACACCCTGAGCCTCCGAAGATCCTGAAACTTTCTAACACAAGGAACAACATGAAAAGCTTCCTCAGAAGAAACAAAAGTGGATTTCTGAGGTTGCATAGACAGAGAACAGGAACCCACCAAAGGTGCCCTTGGCCTCGCTTTCCCCCAAGCCGCCCTGGCCCTCCACTCCTCACAACGCCCAGGGCCCTCCCTGCTCCCAGTAGAGGGAAGAAGCGGCCTGGCCTCCTGCCCCACACGGGAAGCTGCTGGACCCCAGGCGGGGAAGGTCCTGGCTGCCCCTGGCTCAGGCCCATTCTTGTTCATGTCTGGGACAGGGACACAGGGTATCATAATGGGTAAAAAACAAGATCCATCTTTATGTTGCTTATAAGAGACTCATTTTAGACATAAAGACACCTGCATATTGAAAAGTGAGGGGATGGAGAAACATCTAACATGCTAATGGACATCAGAAGAAAGCCAGAATAGCCATACATATATCAGACAAACCAGATTTTAAAACAAAGACTGTAACAAGAGGTGAAGAAGGACATTATAACAGAATTAAGAGGTCTATCCACTAAAAAGATCTAACAATTGCAAATATTTATGCCCTCAAATTGATAGCAATCAAATATATAAATCAATTAATCACAAACATAAAAAAAACTCATTGATAATAACACAATAATAGTAGGTGGCTTGAATATATTATAGCAACAGACATCATCTGAGCACAAAATCACAAACATAAAGAGACTCTTTGATAATAACACAATAATAGTAGGTGGCTTGAATATATTATAGCAACAGACAGATCATCTGAGCACAAAATCCACAAGGAAACAATGGCTTTGAATGACACACTGGACCAGACAGACCTAACAGATATATTCGGAACATTTCATCCTAAATCAGCAGAATACACATTCTTTTTGAGTGCACACAGAACATTCTCCCGAATAGGTCCCACACTGGGTCACAAATCAGACCTCAACAAGTATAAAAAGATTGAGATCATACCATGCATATTTTCACACCACAGTGCCATGAAAGTTAAAATCAGTCACCAGAAAAAATTTGGAAAGACTACAAACACTTGAATATTAAAGAACATCCTACTAGAGAATAAACAGGTTAACCAAGAAATTAAAGAGCAAATGAACAAGTACATGGAAGCCAATGAAAATGAAAATACAACAGTCCATAATCTTTGTGATGCAGCAAAGGCAGACATAAGAGGGAAGTACATTGCAATTCAAGACTTCCTACAAAAGGAAGAAATGTCTCAATTATACAACCCAACCTTACACCTGATGTAGCTGGAAAAAGAGCAGCAAATAAAGCCCCAAACAGTGGAGGAAGGGAAATAATAAAGATTAGAGCATAAATCGAGAATATCAAAATGAAAAAAAAAGTAGACTAGATAAAACTAGGAGGTGGTTCTTTGAAAGAATTCAGAAAATTGCTATACCCCCAGCCAGACCTAGCAAAAAGAAAAAGGAGAGGACTCAAATAAATATAATCACAAATGAAAGAGGAGAAATCACAACCAACACCACAGAAATAAATATAAGAGAGTATTACGAGCAATTATATGCTAACAAATTGAGCAATCTGGAAGAAATGGATAAATTCCTAGAAACATACAAACTACCAAAATTGAAACAGAAAGAAATAGAAAACTTGAACAGCCTCATAACCAGCAAGGAAATTGAATCAGTAATCAAAAAACTCCAAACAAACAAGAGTCAGGTGACTTCCTAGGGGAATTCCACCAAACATTTAAAGAAGAGTTAATATCTATTCTTTTGAAATTGTTCCAAAAAAATAGAAATGGAAGGAAAACTTCCAAACTCATTCGATGAAGCCAGCATTACTTTCATTCCAAAACCAAAGACCCCACTAAAGAAAGGAGAATTAGAGATCAATTTCCTTGATAAACATGGATGCAAAAATTCTCAACAAGATACTAGCAAGTCCAATCCAAAAATACATTGAAAGAAATATTCATGACCATCAAGTGAGATTTATTCCTGAGCTGCAGGCTTGGTTCAAAATCCACAAATCAATCAACGTGATAAACCACATTAATGAAAGAAAGGATAAGAACCACATGATCCTCTCAATAGATGCAGTAAAACATTTGACACAAAACAGCATCCTTTCTAGATAAAAACCCTGAAGAATGTAGGGATAGAAGGAACATACGTCAACATCCTGAAGGTCATATATGAAAGACCCACAGCTAATATCATCCTAAATGGGGAAAAACTGAGAACTTTCCCCTTCAGGCCAGGAACATAACAGAGATGTCCATTCTCACTACTGTTGTTCAACATAGTACTGGAAGTCCTAGCCTCAGCAATCAGACAACAAAAAGCAATAAAAGGCATATAAATTGGCAAGGAAGGAGTCAAACTTTCACTATTCACAGATGACATGACACTCTACATGGAATACCCAAAAGATTTCACCAAAAACTGTTAGAACTAACATGTGAATTCATCAATGTAGCAGGATATAAAATTAACATATATTAATCGGTTGCATTTCTATACACCAATAATGGAGCAGCAGAAAGAAATCAAGGAATTGATCCCATTTACAATTGCAACAAAAACAATAATTTACTTAGGAATAAACCTAACCAATGAAATGAAAGAGCTGTATGCTGAAAATTATAGAAAGCTTATGAAAGAAACTGAAATTTTTCACAGAACAAGAACAATCCTAAAATTTGTATGGAACTAGAAAAGACCCTGAATAGCCAAAGGAATGCTGAAAAAGAAAACCAAAGCTGGAGGCCTCACAATTCTCTACTTAAAGCTATATTACAAAGCTGTAATCATCAGTTTTGTATGACAGTATGGTAGTGGCACACAAACATACACATATATCAATGGAACAGAATAAGGAACCCAGAAATTGACCAACGACTATATGGTTAGCTAATCTTCAACAAAGCAGGAAATAATATACAATGGAAAAAAGACAGTCTCTTCAACAAATGGTGTTGGGAAAACTGGACAGCAAGAAGCAGAATGATGAAACTGGACCACTTTCTTACACCATACACAAAAATAAGTTAAAAAATGGATAAAAGACCTACATGTAAGACAGGAAACCATCAAAATCCTAGAAAAGAAGAGAGGAAGCAACCTTTTTGATTTTAGCTGCAGCAACTTCTTACTAGAACATGTCTTTGAAGGCAAAAGAAACAAAAGCAAACATGAACTATTGGGACCTCATGAAGACAAAATGATTTTGCACAGCAAAGGAAACAATCAACAAAACTAAAAGGCAACCAATGGAATGGAAGAAGGTATTTGCAAATGAAATACCTGATAAAGAGCTAGTATCCAAAATCTATAAAGAACGTATCCAACTCACACCTAAGAAAACCAAATAATCCATTGAAGAAATGAGCAGAAGACATGAATAGACACTTTTCCAAAGAAAACACCCACATGGCTAACAGACACATGAAAAAGATGCTCAACATCACTCATCATCAAGGAAATACTAATCAAAACCACAATGGGATATCACCTCACACCTGTCAGAATAGTTAACATTAACAATGCAGGTAACAACAGATGTTGGCAAGGATATGGAGAAATGAGAACACTTTTGCATTGTTGGTGGGAGTGCAAACTGGTGCAGCCACTCTGGAAATCAGTATGGAGGTTCCTCAAAAAAATTAAAAATAGAACTACCCTATGACCCAGCTATTGCAGTACTAGGTATTTATCCAAAGGATACAAAAATGCTGATTCAAAGGAACACTTGCACCCCAATGTTTATGCTAGCACTATCAACAGCCAAATTATGGAAAGAGCCCAAGCATCCATTGACTGATGAATGTATAAAGTTGTGGCATAAAAATACAATGGAATATTACTTGGCAATTAATAAGAATGAACTCTTGCCATTTGCAACATGGATGGTACAGAGTGTATTATGCTAAGTGAAATAAGTCAGTCAGAGAAAGACAAATATATGATTTCACTCATATGTGGAATTTAAGAAACACAACAGAGGAACATGGGAGAAGGGAAGAAAAAATAAAATAAAAAAAGAGAGGGAGGCAAATCATAAGAGGCTCTTAAAATTAGAGAACAAACTGGGAGTTTCTAGAGGGGAGGTAGGTGGGAGAAAGGGCTAAATGGGTGATGGATATTAAGGAGGACACTTAATTGGTATGAACACTGGGTGTTATGTGTAAGTGATGAATGACTAAGTTCTACTCCTGAGTCCAATACTACAGTATATGTTACCTAAGTTGAATTTATATTTTAAAAAAGTAAAAAAAAAATCCCCTCCTATTCTTACTCTTCAAATATTTTTATGAGCAATTAGTGAATTTTGTGAATATTTTCTTCATTGGTTGAGACATTCATATTGTTTTCTCCTTTTATCTTATAATGAATAGCTCCTGTGCAGCAAGATGGCAGAGAAATAGGGAGTTCTGTACTTTCCACCTGCATCTCTCAAACAAAGAAGGGCTGAAACCAAAGGTCTCTGAACCACAAGAGTCTGGGAGGAAAAGAGAAAGAGATATACTCTCCCTTTAATCACTCTTATCTCTCCCCTCTGCTGGACTGGGTATTCTGGTTATAGGTTTGCTTAAACAGGCATATTTACTCCATTCTCTTGATGTATGTTCTACACCTCCTTCCTTACCTTCCTTTCTCTCTCTCTGAAATAATCAGACTATATAGATTCTCTAGGTAACATTATCTTCGTTTTTGTCCTCCTCACCTCCTGCTGTATTCTCCTTTTTCTCTGTCTGAATTAAGCCTTTTAGTCTCCCTGTCTGGTCAATGTTCAATTTCTCTTTCTCCCCGAACCTGTCATTTCTATCTTTGTATATGCTCTTCCCTCAGCACTGCCTCCACCCTGCTCTTTATCTGTAGCTGGGATTTCTGGTTTTATGCTTTTAGATGGTACTTTGTATTTTGTTGTTTTTGTTTTGTTTGGTTTTGGTTTGGTGGAGGGTTTTTTTCTTATTTTTTTCTTTTCTTTTCTTTTTTTTCTTTTTTTTTTTCTTTTTTGGTTTGCTTGTTTGATTTGTTTGTGCATTTGTGTGCTTCTGTTCCCTGTTTGTCTGTCTGTCTATTTTCCTTTCCAGGGCTACCTCAAGAAAGAAACCAAAGTACACATGGTGGAGAGTCCCAAATATCACTACGAGTAGGAAATTAAAATAACCAAAGTCAGAACAAGAGAGACCAAGGGACACCATTAAAATTACACTTCCTGAACAGATAGGCCCTGGGCAGTCTATGAGCCTCCTTTAATACAGCTGTACTCACAGGTGCAGAGCACAAAACAAGCCTTTAAAACTTATAAGAGACATAAAGCTAGCCAAAATGATGAAACGGAAGAACTCTCCTCTAAAGAAATTCCAGGAAGATGTGACAGCTAAAAAATGGGCCAAAACACATATAAGCAACTTAACTGACCAAGAATTTAGAACAATAGTCATAAAATTAATCACTGGGCTTGAAAAAGGCATAAAAGACAGCACAGACGCTATTGCTGCAAAGATTATGGACCTTAAAAATAGTCATGATGATTTTAAAATTTCTATAAATGAGGTGAATAAGAAAATGGAAGCAGCCACTGCACAGATTGAAGAGGCAGAGAGGAGAACAGGTGAATTAGAAGACACAATTATAGAAAAAGAAGAAGCCAAGAAAAAGAGAGATAAATCGATCCAGGAGAATTCGAGAACTGAGTGATGCCATCAAAGGGAACAAAATTTCTTTTTTTTTTTTTTTCAAAGGCAAAGGGCTTTATTATGGGCTCGGGCTCGGGCTCACAGACTTCACCAGCGCAGTGGATCCATGCGTGCTGAGAGCCCTGAACAAGGGCTGAGTAGGGTTTTTATGGGGTTTAGGAAGGGGGAGTTACAAGAAATTGTGACATCCAATAATTAGTGTATACCAGCATTGGCAGTAACTCTAACCATACACATTGTCCAGGGTGTTCGTTACTTTTGGCGGGACCCAATTACAACATTTAGAGTACCTTTAAAATCAACCAATTACAGGGTGAGCCTAGGGTCTTGTTTGGTGACTATTGGGTTAACTTTAACATTAGGTAACAGGGTCCTTCTAAAGTTCCCATCTGCAGGCCTCACCCTTAGGAATGTGGAGAGTGGTAGCTGGCCTTTCCTGATTGGGTGTTACAAGGGTGGTCTCTCTTGCTCTAGGCAATGTGTAACTGCCTGTTAGTTTCGGGGAACTGAAACCTAGGCCTTCTAGATCAGAGGGGAAACTTTAAGCCTGTCATGGCGTCTATTTGGTTTAGACTCGTGTCCTTACATTCTCCCCTCTGTCTTGTAACTGACCCAATCCTGGGTCAGTTGAGTTACCATTGTCTCGGTGTAAGGCTTGATGATGAGCTCTTAAGACCATTAACTGAATAGCATTTACATGCTCATTGACAAACGCTATGATCTTATTAATAATACAAGAGCCAAATGTTAAAAGTACACCAATTTTGGTTTTGGCTTCTCGTTCTTGTCCACTCTTGTGGTGGTCGTGAACCACAGCTAGACTGTCCTGTACAATTCCTGAGCTATTGGCATAGAAGTAACATTGTTCCCCTAAAGCCTAGCATAGCCCTCCTTGGTGTAAGGGGAATTTCTTACCCTGTAAAGGGCATAGGGAAGGAGAGTTTACCCAATTTCCACCAGTCTCCATGGTTAATTTGCTAAGGGTCTCTTTGAGGGTTTCTAATATCCGGCGCTGCCTGGTTTACAAAAGTAAGAATGACAGCCAATTTGTTTCTAAAGGGAACAATATTTCTATCACAGGAATTCCAGGAGAAGAAGAAGAAGAAGAGAGAGAAAGGGGCTAAAGGGGTTCTTGAACAAATTATAGCCTAGAACTTCCCCAATCTGGGGAAAGAAACAGACATTGAAATCCAAGAGGCACAGAGAACTCCCCCGGACAAAACTTGAATCCATCTTCTGCACGACATATCATAGTGAAACTGGCAAATAGAAGGATAAAGAGAGAATTCTGAAAGCAGCTATGGATAAAAGGGCCCTAAAATACAAAAGGAGACACACCAGAGTCATAGTAGACCTATCTACAGAAACTTGGCAGGGCAGAAAGGGATTGAAGGAAATCTTCAATGTGATGAACAGGAAAAAATATGCAGCCAAGAATCCTTCATCCAGCGAGCCTATCGTTCAGAATAGAAGGAGAGATAAAGGTGTTCCCAAATAAACAAAAACTGAGAGAATTCATCACCACCAAAATAGCCCTACAAGAAATCCTAAGGTTGACTCTATGAAGGAAATGTTACAAGGAACACAAAGTAACAGAGACAGCACTACAAGCACGAATGCCACAGAGAACACAATGACTCTAAACCCACATTTTTCAATGATAACACTAAATGTAAATGGACTAAATGCTCCAATCAAAAGACATAGGGTATCAGAATGGATAAAAGAACAAGATCCAGCTATTTGCTGTCTACAAGAGACTCATTTTAGACCTGGGGACATCTTGAAATTGAATGAAAGTAAGGGGATGGAGATCAATCTATCATGCTACTGGAAGTCAAAAGAAAGCCAGAGTAGCTATACTCATATTGGACAAACTAGACTTTAAAGGTAAGGCAGTAACAAGACATGAAGAAGTACATTATATAATAATTACAGGGTCTATCCATCATAAAGAGCTAACAATTATAAATGTCCATGCAATGAATTCAGGAGCACCCAAATATATAAATCAATTAATCACAAAGATAAACATTCTTATTGATAAGAATGTGCTAATTGCAGGGGACTTAAATACTCCACTTACAGCAATGGGTAGATCGACTAGACAGAAAACCACTAAAGAAACATTGGCCCTTAAGGACACATTGGACCAGATGGACTAGACAGAGTCTCGTTGGAGGGTCTGGGGTGGGTGGGTGAGTGGGTGGCCAGGTTCTGGCTGGGGTACAGCAGGGGGCCGGGGTCAGGGAAGACCGAGCAGAGTGGCTTGTCCTGAGGATGGGGCAGGCGGTGGCCCCAGGGGGGAGAGGCTGGCTTGGGTGGGGGCTTTGACAGTAGGGGTGACAAGTGACGGGGGCGGGGGGAGCTGGCAAGCGACAACCATGCAAAGTTGAAAATGGGGGGAAGTGGGACTGCGAGCTGAGTGTCGGGCGGGTTCAGTGAGACATTCTGGGAACTGCCTTGGGCAACTGTGGCTTAACAGGCTGCCACCTAGCGACCGTGGGTCCCTGGCCAGGCCCCGCCCTGCCCCTGGATCTGTGATTTACATACACAACTGGCACCAGGCAAGGCCTCACCTTTAGTGTTCTTACATATGAACTTTGCCCCTGAAAAGCTTTTTCCCCAGAACTCTTAGTTTGCATAAGTATCTTGCTCTAGACCATAGGGTCTCAAAGCCAAAGTAATGGCTGAGTGTGAGACCTACATTTTTTAGCATTATTCCTTTATGCCTTATGTAGTTTGATCAGTATGAGATTTTGTGCCTACTGCTTTCCTGCTAGGGTACTGGTGTTTTGCTGAAACTTTAATTTCCTCATTTTTATAATGAGAGCATAACACTTGCCCTCCATCTTAGAACAGTGATTAGAAGAGTTAAAGAGAAATTAAAAGTATAAAATTTTATATGGCTATGTGTATATATAATATGTAACATAATACACACACATATACATATATATATACACAATACAGTTGTGCTAAAATAAGGATTTCCTAAATCTTAGTGATGGTACTGTATGCTATCCATGATGCTATTATTTTTCTGTTTTTTTTTAGTTTACATTACACAATAAAATGAACCTCTTTTGGAGCCCAGTTCTATGAAGTCAACACTCGCATAGATATGTGTATCCACCACCACAATCAGGATATGGTACAGCTTCATCGACCCAGAAAAGTTTCTGATTTGGTACTACTGTCCCTTTTTAGTTGTGATTTTTGTTAAATTAACACGTGTTAAGGAGAG
>PJEM01020743.1:0-12782 GCA_004023845.1 Helogale parvula
CCCTGCCAGGTCTGTCCTGTTAGACCTATGAATGCAGACATATGGTATCTATCCTTCTCTGCCTGACTTATTTCGCTTAGCATGACACCCTCAAGGTCCATCCACTTTCCTACAAATGGCCATATATCATTCTTTCTCATTGCCATATAGTACTCCATTGTATATATATACCACATCTTCTTGATCGAGAGCTTAGTTTCAACAGAATACCACCCTGCTTCAGATCTGCCTTACAACAGGACTACGGCCCTGACCGTTCTAGAGCACTTCACCGTTTAGGCACGACCCTCCCATGATGCTAACTGTTTCTGTTCATTGACAGCCAGCACTCGCCAGGCTGCTTGAGGCACTGTGTACGCTCTATCTCATTTAACTGTTGAAATAATTCTAAGAGCTTGTTCTACATCTCCTTCCGTTTTACAGATGAGGAAACGGGCCTGGAGAAGTTCAGCCCAGGCCCCGGAGCTCATGAATACGGGGGCTGCATCTCAAACCCAGCATCTCTAGCTACACATGCCGGTTTTAGGAAGGCTGGGCTGTGAAGGGGGCAGGTACCAAGAGCCATCAGGGAAGGCTTCTGCTTGTTTGTGCTGCTTGCTCTGTGGGGCAGGGCCATTTGGAGATAATGAGTCCATTTAGAGGGTGGGGGCTGGGCTGCCAAGTGCAGGAAGCAGCTGAGGAAACTGCGAGCCACTGGCCTGAGTGTATTTTCAATGTCTTTGTAGACCAGGCAGGATGAGAAAATGGGAAGCCGAGAGCCAGGGAGAGGGGTGAGCCACTGTGCCGTGCCCAGGGGCACACAACGGCCTGACCAAGGCGTACCCCCATCTCCAGAGTGGGGACCTGGCCACAGGAGTCACGTCCTGTACTAACCGTCTGCACTGCTGTCTGTGCCCCGACAATGCATGTCTGACGTGTGGGGACAGATGATGGGCTTGTGTGGAGCCTAGGTGACTCAGGGGTGGAGGCACTTTGAGCTGTGGGTGGGATGAGAGATTTGTGTGTCTCTGGGGGGCGTGCGTGTGCGTGGCGTGAGGATGGGACACGGCTTCTGTGACCCAAAGGGAAGACCGAACTTGCTCGTTGCTCCCTGCATGCGACCCTTTGTCATGTGACTCCGCGTCCCTCCCAGCACCGGCCTTGGCTGTGGGCTGACTGTGTGTCTCGCTTTGGCCAATGAGGTGTGAGGAGGGAGTGGGTCACGACCAGGGTCAGGGCTGAGCCTGGGCCCTCGTCCACATCAGTACGGCCCCAGAGTGGACACACTGCATGGACTCGATCCCAACCCACCGCTTGAGACGGTTCCCGCAGATGCACGAGCGAGGAAGAAGCTGTGTGTTTGGTCTTTGACCCTACTTCCTGCCACAAGGCTTGGAGTGTCCTTGTTCAGCTAGTGAGGGGACTCAAAGCCGGACCACTACAGAGATGGGGGCTGGTGGCCAGAAAAGCCAACCGTGTGAACCATGGGACCTCTGGCTCCACCTTGGGCCTCCAGTGGGAGGGAGGAACTGCATGCACTCTAGACGGGCTGGGCTGGGGTGCGGCGGGCAGAGAGGGCATGGAGGTCCGCACCCCCTCGTCAGGCCTCGGTCCCCTGTGCATCTCTCGTCTGGCTGTGCGTCTATACCCTTCAGGATAAACCATAATGGGAAGTGTAGCACTTTGCCGGGTTTTTTGAAAATTATCCAACCTGAAGGGGGTCACGGGAATCCCTGAATTTGTAGTAGGCTGGCGAGGCGTGCAGCAACTGGGGATGCCTGAGACTTCGCTGGAATCTGAAGGGGGGGTGGACTGGTGGGGCCGAGCCCTCAGCTTGTGAGGTCCGTGCTGAGTAGACCGCGTTAGAACTGAACTGAACTGAATTGACGAACACCATGTGGGGTCAGAGAACTGCGCGCGAAACACAGAAACTCTCCTGTTCAGAGTCACAGTTTTGGGGTGGTGGGCTTCTCAGCAGTAACTAACTGACACCCCACATAAGGGACCCTTTAGGGCAAGGAGGTAGCAGGGGGTGACTGCACATTTTCTTCAGCAAGAGACCGAGAGGTGTGAGAAGAGGACACACCTGTACCCACTCATGCGCGTGCGCACACACATGGGCAGCCCCGGGGACTGGAGGCAGTGAGCCCCTGCCCCGAGCCGAGTTCCTGGCTCTCTGCCCACTAGCTCCATCCACAGAGGCAGCTGCATCCGATCTCTCTGCTTACGTTTTGCTGTGCAACACAATCCTGTTGCACTGGCCCCTGGAGCACAAAAGGGGAAGTGACAAGGCACAGAAACGGGGCCCCAACCACGCTGGTGCCCACAGCTGTGCCTCAGCTGGCCAGAGGCCCCGGGCTGGCCCGGGGGGTATGAGCGGCAGCGCGGGGGCTGGGGCCACCTACCTTCTGCAGGATGGTTGTGGCCAGCTCCTCGGTCAGCTCCTCCTTGTGGTCCCGCAGGTAACTGGCCTCGTTCTGCTTGTCCTGCGGAGGGAGGGAAGACCGTGGCCGCATGCTGTGGGCGGGCTGGGGGCCCTGGCCACCACCTCCTTGGGAGGTCTGACCGCAGCGGCAGAGGGCGGGTGGGCCCTGCCCTGGTCAAGGACAGACACCATGAGCTGGATTCCTGACAACCTATACTTTCTTCAGGCAGCCAGGACCTTAACCCACACCTCCCCCCTGGGGAGGGGAAGGGGGAGGGCCTCGTACCAGACTGTCCCCATAGGCTTCTGCTTTGGAAATGGCCTCCTCGATGGCCTCTTCAGCCACCCGCAGGGCGACAGCCAGTGTGTCCATCATGCTGTGTCCTAGACAGAAAACAGAACACAGACCACTTTCTGAAAGGGAAAGGCACGTAAAATGAGGGTCCCACTTCACTGCTTCCGGGTAAGTCTGCAGAGGCTGGCGGACAAGGTCCCTGTGCTCTTCCTGGCCCACAAGCCCCTGACCCCTCCCCTGCCTCAGTGGCTCCCCCTTACCCTCAACTCCAGCCAGGACAAACTGTTGGGAGGGTTACTGTCTCTCCCTTTATGGCTCCCATATCCTGGGCTTCCTCCCTCTGATCCCTGCTCTGTAACTGAGCTGCTTTCTGGGGATCCCAAGGCATGGCCTTGGCTCCTCCTCTGAAACTCCTGTCCAGATCCTTCCCTCCCCTCCTTGGCTGAATGTCCATCCAAGGTTCTGGGCTTGCTTCCCATGGAGCCAGAAAGACGGCTCCCCCTCCCCCAAAGGTCATCCTCAGAGAGCACGACCAGATCGCACAGTCCCTGTTGGGCCCTAACACTGAGCACGGACCCGACACCTAGAGCGGTGGACACGGAACCGCACACAAGGACTTCACGTAGGGTAACACTGGGTCTTCCACACCAATACTGTCCCTAACAACACCGCTGACTGAGCTCAGCCACCGCTGGCTCCAGGCTGAGCGTCACATCCGTGGCCACAGTTAGTCTCTACAACAATCCCCTCAGTGGGTGCTATCGGATAGACAAGAACTGAAGCACAGAGAGGTCAAGTAACACGGCCAAGGTGAGTCAGTGAGACAGGAAGAGATACGAGGTTGGGATCCAGACTCTGTCTCCAAAGCCCTCAATTTTAACTGCAAAAGTGAGACAGATATAAGCTAACATGATTTAAAATATAATGCCATTATATTTTTAGCAAGCAAATTTTTTGCAGGTGGAAGGAAATGTCCCTATATCAAAGGACTTCTGCAGGTGACAAAATTCTTTACTTTTTTTATTTTGGGGAGAGAGAGAGAGAGAGAGAGAGAGAGAGAGAGAGAGAGAGAGAGAATCTCAAGCAGGCTCCACATTCAGCATGGACCCTGATACCCTGATGTTGGTCCCACAACCCTGGGATCATGACCTGAGCCTAAATCAAGAGTTGGACACTCAACCAACTGAGCCACCCAGGTGCTCCAACCAAATTCTTTTTGGATCTAAGTGCTTGGAAGAGTTCTGCTTCCCCAGAAACTAGATTTTTTCTTCTTGCTTGAAAGTGAGCATTTCTATCATCCCTCTCTTAGAAGCTGATTCACATCAGGCACAAGAACACAGGTCTGCAAGGGCGGTGTGCCTATGTCGTCTTTGCCTGGATCCCAACTTCCTGTTTCCATTTATACTCTCCTCTTCATGCAATATTTAACACATGCAAACCTCCTGCAAGCTGCCTCAAATCTTCTGCAGGCTGAGACTAGGTGTAAATACATCAATTCGCTCACTAATCAATCTCTCAATTAAAAAAAACTTAATTCAAGCCTCTTAGACTCCTAAAGACACAAATGTGGACACAGACTGGCATTTGGCAAACAAAATAAAATCTCTAAAGCCAACCAGTCGAGCTGAAAGCAATCCAGCTGGCTGCTGGGTCCACTGCAAGCTGGCTATGATGACAGTCACAACGCACCTGTGTTGGGGTGACCCGGGTCGAGGCTCTGCACACCTCAGGGTGGCTGACTGAGCGTACAGTTACCCTAATGTCTCTGTAGGTACGGGCTACAAAACTGAGGTGGCCATCACACCAAGTGCCCCTTGGAGGACACTCAACCTCCCACGTCTTCTTCAAAATTCTAACCAATGCATTTTTCGCAGAAGAGGTGCCTTGTAAGTTCTTGCTCGTTCTGCGAGGGCCCCGGTAATGCCTTGATAAACAAACCAAGTCCAGGCTCTCGTGTGCTTCCCAGGCTACCGGGTGGTGGGGATCACTGCCCAGGTCCACAGGTCCCTGGCAAGTGAGAGCCTGCAGCCACAACCCAAAGGCTCTGGATGCTACGGTCATGACATCCAGGGGAGGGTGAGGTGGGACACTGAAGATGTTTTGGCTGAATGAAGGTTCACGTCGGTGCCACAGAGGGAAAGGCTGTCCAGGGTGTGGATGAAGGAGAAGACAGAGGCAGGCTGACGGAAGCTCGGAAGACCAGTAGACAACGGGATGGTTATTTTGTGCATCCGCCTGCCCAGGCTATTGTACCCAGTTACTTAATCAAACTGGGGTTAACTGTGGATGTGGTTAACATCTACAGTAGTTGACTTTAAGTGAAGGAGGCTGCCCTGTAGGTAATGTGGCTGGGCCTCATCCAAGCTGTGAGGAGCAAAGGCCTTCAGAGCGAAAACGGAGGTTTCCCAGAGAATAAAGCCTGTCTCAAGACTGGAGCATGGCCTTCTGTCTGGGTCTCCCACCTGCTGACCTAAACTGCAGACTTCGGGCTTGCCAGGCCCCCCAGCTGCATGAGCCAAGTCCCTAAAATAAAATAAAATGAACCTGTGTGTGTGTGTGTGTGTGTGTCCCCTACTGATTCTGCTTCTCTGGGGGACCCCGGAGGGTAAGGACGGTCACTGAAGGTAATATTGACACCAGAGAATGGTGAGCAGGAGGCACTCAGGCCCTGGAGGTCAGATCAGAATAGAAAGAGAAGGACGGAATTGGCAACAGAACGACAGGATCCTGAGTGGCTGGGTAGAGGCAGCAGGGAGGGGGCGGAGGGAGGGGGAGCTCCTGCCGGCGGGCCTGGGCGGCTGGGGACCTTGATTAGGATGTGCTGAGGTTCAGGTCACTGTAGGATTTACACGGCTTAGTAATCAAGCTTTGGAAATGCGAGTCTAGATCTCTGGGCTGAAATCAGTGCCGGGCATTTCAGCCTCAGCAGGGAATGGAGGTGCACGGGGGCCAGAGGCGTGTGCGTGGGCACCCCGTGAGGAGTTCCAGGCAGCAAGGACGAGGCAGGACGGGGCCTTCCTGGGAAGGTGCCCGAAGGAGAGAATAGAGGGAAACCGGAGGGCGCCAGGAGGGGGGTTTTGGGAGACTCTCCAGGTCCAGCACTCTGGAGAAGGAGGTGAAATAGCAGAGAAGGTTTTATTAGAAACCAGAAGTTTGTTCTGCTTTCAACGTGTCCTCTAAGGGGACTATTATATCGGCATAAAAACATAGAAATGAATCCGTAAATGATATAGTCTTTATAAGAATATTTTATTTTATTGATATTTTAAAATATTTATTTATTTAAAGGAGAAGGAGAGAGAGAGAGAGAGAGAGAGAGAGAAAGAGAATCCCAAGCAGGCTCAGTGCTGACAGTGCAGACATGGGGCTCGAGCTCACCAACTGTGAGATTATGACCTGAGCCCAAACCAAGAGTTAGACGGTCAACCTATGCAGCCACCCAGGAGCCCCTGTAAGAATATTTTAACAGGAGCTACACAGGTGTATTCATTATTATAGTCCGACTCCGGAAGACGGAGCTCTGACTCAGCAGGCGGCGTGAAGTGTCCGGGGGTTGGGTATCGAATGCACTTGTCTAGGCCACACCTTGCGTATCCTCACCAATTTTGATGATGGAGACACACAAATGGCAATAACATGAAGACCCACAGAGACCCGCACGCAGCCACAAGTAAGTAGTTGTGTCCAGCGAACTGGGAGACCCTGACAGGGTCTGAAGATGTTTCTATTCCTCCAACTTCCCATTAGCCATAAACTCTTCCTGCAGACTTACCTTCAGACTGTCTATAAAATGTTGAATCACTGCCGGACACACTCCCGTCCTTCTCCAGGTTTGCCTCGAAAAAGCTTCCTCCTAAAGGAAGGGAGGAGGCAGGAGAGAGAATAGGATTGTCACGGGCCCCCAGCGAGCACAGGTGCACTGTCACAGAACGGGAACATCACCGTTACCCACTTTGATTACGTTAGCTGTGCAATTCGGTTTAGGGAACCATTGGGTTCACAATCACGCTACGGTTTTTGACCAGTTACCTTTTTCTTCTCACACTGATTCGTGGTGTAACATTGCTGCCTCCCCCACTAGCTTTCTTCCAGTACCTTCTTTGGAGGCAATGTAGAGTCAAAAACAGAACAACAGATTGAAGTCAGAGAGATGTAAGGTTGATTCCTGGACCTGAAAGTTACTAGTCACATGACCTTGAGTCTGTTACTTAACCTCTTTGACACTTGGCTTCCTTACTAGAAAAAAGGAAAACAAGAGCCCGTGACGGTGAGGAGGCCCTGTGGGCTTGGTCTTCAGCGGCAGTCTACGGCACGGACCCAAACAGCTGCCTTCAGCTAATGATTTAACTACCACCCTTCTCTTCAGTAGAAGGGAGTCCATGCAGAACAAGTCCAGAGCGAGCCAAGGTCAACCCAATGGCATCTGATCTTTGAAGGCCCACTGCCTCTCCTCTGGTCTTCTTTGAATAGAACACACAGCCCTAATCTTTACCCAGGCTGGGAAGAGCAGTTGGCTAAGCCCTTTTTCAAGTGGGGGCTTGATGAAACTTGTCGATTCATCAAATGAGAGCTCAGAACATGGGGATGATGGGCTGTTTTAAAGTCACTGTATATTATATCCCTGACACCCAAGACAGCACCTAACAGTGGGTGGCTCAAGAAAAATGTATTGAATTGGGGCGCCTGGGTCCCTCAGTTGGTTAAGCCTCCAACTTTAGCTCAGGTCATGATCTCACGTTCATGGGTTTGAGCCCCGTGTCAGGCTCTGTGCTGACCGCTCAGAGCCTGGAGCCTGCTTCTGATTCTGTGTCTCCCTCTCTCTCTGCCCCTCCCTTGCTTGTGCTCTGCCTCTCTCTGTCTCAAAAATAAATAAAACATTAAAAAAACTTAAAAAAAAAGGAAAAAAACTTAAAAAAAAAAGGAAAAAAAATGTCTTGAACTGGATGTTGGTGGAAACACTGATGGAACCAAGAAAATAAATATGGGTCTATGTGCTGTAGTTCAAAAGGGGGCAGATGCCAGTAACGCTATGCCAACTAAGCAACAGATCTTGAGTGCATTTAGTACACCTGTGCTTCCTTGCTGCCAGCGGGGCTCCCCGTGGACGCTCCAGGCGTACATGCTGTAGGTGTGTGGGGCAGGCTTAGTAGACAGTCACCTTTATGAAACAAGCCATTAGTGGGAAGCCCGTCATGGCGACTCCGTCTGACCGTATACCGTTCTCTGTGTTTGTGTTTTGATGCCCAGGCTTTCATAAGATATATGAAGTTCACTTATTCTAGCTCTGTGACCCCGAGGAAGTGGCGTGGTCTTTCTGGGTCTCAGTGTCCTTGTATGATGAAAAGCTCGAAGATAAGTCATCTCCACAGACCCTAAGCTATAGGTCTTAGTGCAAAGATTTCACTTAGGTGAGACCGCAGCCAGAATTCACTCATTCATCCAGCCAGCCAAGGGTCCACGGGCACCTACTAGCCTGGCTCCGGGCTGTGTTAGCGTATACTGGTGAGCAAAGCCAGAAATCCTGCTGCCCTGACCAACTGGATAGTCTAGTGGGAAACAATTCATCAGCCAAAGATTTATATAAATAGTGTAAAAGTATAGATATGTTAGGTGCCCTGACCGGGCACTCATACAGTGAGCCTGTCTAGCATGGACCGTGAGGAACTGCCGGAGGGGTGGCGGGGAGGCGGGCATACAGCTGGCACAGGGACAGGAGGTGGGGGCGGCAGGGGCATCTGAGGACTGAAACAAGGGGCAGTGTGGCTGGACTTGGAGACCCAGACTACGCAGGGCACAGTGACCATATCGTGTTTGGGTCTTTATTCTAACAGCCCGTAAATAGCCGTAAAGCTCCCTCGGAGGCGATCTGGCACACTCTGGCTGCCTGAGGAGGGCTGCCTGGTGGCGGCAGTGAGGGAAGGCAGGAAGTGAGAGCCCTGGGTGCACCTTGCTCTGGGTTGAGTGTGCCCGCCGCCTACTGGGGAGAGCACTGAGGCAGGGCGGGAAGCAGGCAATGAGCAGGCCAGGGATGGTGGAGGAAACAGAGAGACCCGGCCACGTTTACAGACCAACAGGAAGGAACCAGTTAGAGAGAGGCTGGCTTAGTGAGAAGGAAGGATGCATGACCTTGAGACCTTCCTAGAAGGTGACAGGATCCGCTGTAGGGGTGCATACTCTCCACCCTGTGAAGGAGGAGATGAGGTCATCAGCAGAGAGAATGGGGGAGGGTGGCAAGGAGAATGAGGAGAGAGATCTAGAAACATCTTTGGGCGACTGAGCTGCCCAGAGGGCAAGCTCTGGTTCTGCATGATTTTGAATCTTCTAGAACAGCATCTCTCCCCCATTTCCCTTTAAATTCACAGGGGGGATCTTTTAGTGTCCTTTATGAATGGCAGAAAGTGGTTGAGCTGTTCTGGAAAGCACTGATGCAGAAGCCACACCACACTGTCACATCTTTCATGAGCTGGAGGGACCTCTGATCTCACGTGGAGCAGCATTTTCAAAAGACGGTGTCTGTTCATCAAATCCCAGATGAGGGATGTAATAGACCTTTTCAGGAATCAGGTCAAACGTAGATATACAGTGTTCATGGATAAAAGCTGGGTTGATTTCTCCCATTTTATTTATCCAATACTAAGTAAAAGCACACACTGAGTGAAATAAGTCAGGCAAGGAGAGACAGATACCATACGCTTTCACTCACATGTGGATCTTGAGAAACTTAACAGAAGACCGTGGGGTAGAGGAAGGGGAAAAAAGTTAGAGAGAGAGAGAGAGGGAGGCAAACCATAAGAGACTCTTAAACACTGAGGGTGGATGGGGGGTGGGGGAGGGGAAAGTGGGTGGTGGGCACGGAGGAGGGCACTTGTTGGGATGAGCACTGGGTGTTGTAGGAAAACCAACTTGACAATAAACTATATTTAAAAAAGCGTGTTATTTATCCAACTGTCTGGAGGTTATATATGTTGATAACGACTACTGTTATCTTTTCATGTCCTGCTGCTTCTTTCTAGAGTAACTTAAAAATGCCACGCTCAATCTACTGGAAGACCCATACGAGCGCTTGTTACCACTGGCCACTCTATTTTTTAAAAATGTATTTGCTTATTGATCTGACCTCTCCCCTTGGCCCGCTGGCTCTGGGATGGCAGGGTCTTGCCCGTCTTGTCACTCAAACCAGGTGGGCACATAGTAGGTGTTCAATACGTTTACTGCATGTTTATGAAAGGAATGAATACATCTTACATTTATCTGGGTCTCCTTTTAGGCCTGGCCCGTCTTGGTCACCTGCTACGGGCTGTGGGAGAAGCAAGCCCAGCTTGGGGGGGCCGGGAGGACTGACGTGGGTGCAGGGTGGGCCCGTGGAGGCTGACCTGTAATATGCTATGGACTTAATGAGTTTTCAGTGGACTGGGTGTGTTGGGCCAACGACGCTGGTCCAGGGGGTGGAGAGGTCTCGTAGGTACACAGAGCCCGGAGAGTTCTGGAGCAGAGCACACGCCTTGCACACGGTAGATACTGCGTGCTGTGTTCTGGCCATCACCATTCTGACGATGAGTGCCCTCTGCTGGGGTTGACGATGGGTCCATCTTGTTTAGAACACTGCTGCACCAATCACAGTTGAGCGTCACTGGGGTTCTCCTCTCGGCCGTGCCTTCAAATACCCCATGGAGCTTTCCAGCATGTCCGTGCTGGGCTCACCTCCAAGGACTCGGAAGCAAGTGGCTGAGTGTTCAAGATCGTCTTGGGGACCTTGTCAAAGCCCCGGGCCAGTCTGGACTGCGTATGGTCGGGATCGAGGAAGGCAGGTAGCAACAACGGAGGGTGCTGGGTGGAGGGTGGGAGCTCGCTGGCAGGGCTCCCCGTCACTGACGTAACCGGAGGCCACGTGAGCACTGGGGGCGCACCACACCCGTACCTGATTTTCTAGGCGGTGTGTACAATAAATCCCTTTGTTTGTGATCACGGCTGAACATGATCTCACGACCTCTTTCCTGTCCACCAGCCTTCACTTTTATTAAACAGAAATCTTAGTTTAAATGGCGATCCAAATCCTATGAAAGCAACTGATCCGAATACTTTGGTGCAGTGTCTTGGTGCCCACAGAATGCTTTTAAGATTAAACAAGTGCCACGCTGAGGACATAAGAGGTGCCGGGGGGGTCAAGCCCCACTGTGGGGACCCAGGGGTGACGAAGCTCTTGCCCCAGACGGCTGGGCAGGAGAGTGCCTTGTAAAGCATTCCCAGAATGCCAAGCGCTAAGTGCTGCTCGGAGGCCCGGGTGAAGGAAGTGGAGAATCCCAGAAGGCCCAGAACCCGGATCTGTTTCTACTGTGGCAAACGGTGACCCCCAGCGGGTGGATTTCTGAAAGTGACATGTGAATATTACAAAGCTGTGGGCTGGTCCGCTTTGGGGCTCATGTCCGCCTGAGCCCCCATGGGGCCCGAGGGAGACCGGGCGAGAGATTAGAGTCGTGCTCTGCTCTGCGGGATTCTCCACGTGTTCGCTTTCCCCCTTGTCTTGCCGTGGGGGGTGGAGGTCTGAATTTGGGGACCGTATGGGGGTCTGGGGGTGTATGTGAGAGAAGAGAAAGGATGGGATGCACACAAGTGAGCCAATGATGTTCTGGAACCTTCTTGAGCTATCTCTTTGGGTTGAAAAACAACTGCTAACAGGATTCCTCATAGGTTTTATTTCGTTTTTGGCTTCCATTCCTGGAGAAAAGGTGTTTAGAAAAACCAGCAAAGGGAAGATAAAAATAATCTGTGGAAGCCTTCAGCACTGCTCTCTTAGCTTCGGCCTGCTGAAGGGTTTGAAAGATAGAGTCTAACCGCCACCACAAAAGGCCCTAATGAATCTCTGTGTTTAATGCTTCCGTTCCATTTCCCCCCTCGTCTCAGTGGCTGGCATATTTCTAGATAAGACACGGCTATAGACTTTACTGAAAATACAACAATGTGAAATAATGACGGCGAGAAAACCTTAGGATGAGACGGATGGGATCTTTGTTCCTTCCCTCTTTCTCGTGGACAAAAAGCATTTACCCGTGTCAGCAAAGTGTTGAAAAAAATCTGCCTTTAGATAGAAAATAAGAAACTACGAGCCTTTTTTTTGGAGGACACGCTGTTCGTATTCTGACAATGATTTCCTTCCACTGGCTGGTCTAACAGAACTAAAGAATATAATTTCTCATTCTAATTATATCGGTTGTCCTAACCGTACAGAAATGGTTCTCTCCTGGGAGAGAAGCCCGTACGTTCCTGACTCTCCCAGCACATCAGGCTCTGGGGTGGTGTGAGCAGAATTTTGGACTAGGAGGGCAGGGGAGGCAGGGCAGGCCCTCCGAGTGCAGACCTAGTTTATGCGACTGAACCAAGAGGACTTTCCAATAGTCAAGAATTAATCTAGGGGGCTAGAATTAAAATGTTCACGATATGCCGAAATACTTTGGTCTTCTTTTCTCTAAACGTTCAGTTATTTATTATGTCAAGGTGGGGGAAAGGGGGGGAAAGAGAAGGAGAGAGAGAATACCAAGCAAGCTCCACGCTCTCAGCGCAGAGCCCGACTTAGGGCTCGGACTCACAAACCGCGAGATCATGACCTGAGCTGAGATCAAGAGTCGGATGCTTAAAATACTCAACAAGATACTAGCAAATCGAATTCAATAGCATATAAAAAGAATTATCCATCATGATCAAGTGGGATTCATTCCTGGGTTCCAGGGATGGTTCAATATCCGCAAATCCATCAATGTGATTCATCACATTAACAAAAGAAAGGATAAAAACCATATGATCCTGTCGATAGATGCAGAAAAAGCATTTGACAAAATACAGCACCCTTTCCTAATAAAGACCCTTGAGAAAGTCGGAATAGAAGGAACTACCTAAACATTATAAGAGCAGTCTATGAAAAACCCACAGCTAATATCATCCTCAATGGGGAAAAACTGAGAGCATTCCCCCTGAGATCAGGAACACGACAGGGGTGCCCACTTTCACCACTGTTGTTCAACATAGTGCTGGAAGTTCTAGCATCAGCAATCAGACAACAAAAAGAAATAAGAGGTATCAGAATTGGCA
>PJEM01020744.1:0-12775 GCA_004023845.1 Helogale parvula
AGTTGATTAAAAAAAAAAAAGAAACTAGTATGCCCAGTATATGCTACCAACGTGAGTGTCAAAGCTCCCTGAAGGTGGGGACTTTTTCTTCTTACTCCATAACCTCTCTCTCACCAGAGTAAGATGCTGTTGGCTGCTGGTAGGATGATAATAAGACAGGAGCAGGTAGTTTGTGACATGAGGAGGTTTCTGGCTAGGTCATTCCCAAAGGCAACTGGTAAAAAAGGCTCAATATCAGAAACTTCCACCTTGATGAAACCTATGACTTAGGAGTTGTAGCTTTTATCCACAGACCAAGAAAAAGCTAGTTTCATTGATTTAAGTCACTGAGATGCTCTGATTCTCTATGGGGCGCTAACAGCCCCAATTTAAGAGGACAGTTGTCACTTTTTACAGGACATCTCTTTTCAGTTCTCAGAGTTTCCTATTATCAAGTTAAAATATGCAGAAGTTAAAAAAAAGCCATGATTTAAAGAGGCACCAATGTATAGTGGAAGAGGTCTTTTTAGGTTTAGGAAATGCAATGCCTGGGGAAAGTCATAAGCTATGTTCCACCCTCAGTAGTTTTACTTATCAAGATTGAGGTATTCCAGGTGGACCTTATTTTAGTCCAACCCAACAGGCAGGAAGCATTTTTCTGGGTTTCCACAAGTCTATGAAATACATCGTGAAACATGTAGCTCTTGGCAAGTCACACTAGCTATGTACTTTATCATCGTCACTCTGCCAAGGAAGCTGTGCTACAATATTAAGTGTTAGCTCTCATTCTCTATAGGCCCAGAGAAATAGCCAACCTACTGGCTATCTTTACTGAAAAGATAATTAAACTCAAGTGTATACCCACCAGATAGGTAGGCTTGATATAACTGCCGAGAGCCTTGATGAATAATATTAATAGAAATATTTTATTGCAAAGTCATTCACAGGAGGGTTTGGTCTGAGCAAATCAGTGCTCAAATCAGAGACTCCCTTCCTCCTATGAAAAGATAATATTGTACCAGCAGGACTTTCTATAATGGGTGGGGCAGTTCAGATAGCTTCTTCTGACTCTGAGAATGGATACAGGTGTATACGTATTGAAGAGAAGGTTGACACTTAATACTGCTTTTCTATAATTATAAGATATATTGAGCATTTCCCCTTGACTTTTATTCTTCTGAACTATTCAAACTAAAGAGTTTGGATATTTTAAATTTAGAGTACTAAACTCCACTCCTCCCCTTGATCACTTTTGTTACCCTTCTAGCTCCCTGAAGGGAAAGACTATTTGTTGAATTTTGTTTGTTTGAGACTCAACAACTTTGGGTAACCTTAGGATTCTAAAATCATTTTGTGCTAGTGTAAGACAATATATCCTTTTTTGTTCCTAATTCTTTTAAAAACAATTAAAATGTTACTAACTTTGTATTACTCTACTTATTAATTGCGCTGATGTCTTCAGGGATTTCTCCCCAGTGACTCCCAGATCCCTTTCCTAAGCTAAAACTGATGGCTCAGAAACTATCAATTTATACACAGCGTTTGTCATATTTTCTTCTAAGTGCTCTCCACAGTTTTCAAATAGTTGCCACACAAACTATGTCATTCTTCTTATGAAAGACGGAAAGAACAGATTGATATCGTCATTTTATAGGTTAGGAAACGGAGGTCCACAAAAATTAAATGACTCACTCAAGAGTGTAAAACAGCTTATACTAACACTCCAAGTGAGAAGAAGAATTTCTAGTGTTGAATCGACCACTTACTAGCTGTGTAATCTTGTGTACATCACTTAATGTTTCTGTGTTTCAGTTTCCTTACATGAAAAACATGGCTATCATACCTGCTTATTTTCCCTTATGGAGTTATTAATGATAAACTGAAATAATAGTATTTCCCACCTATATAGCATTTATGTTTTCAACTCTATACATCTTTTATCTCATTTAATCCTGCAAGACTGGTTTCCTTATTATCTCCAACTTACAGGTGAAGACATAGAGACCGACAAGCTGACTAACTTGGTCAAAGTCACACAGCTGCAAAGTGTCATAGCTAAGACCCAGATTCTCTGACGCCAGGTCCAGTGTACTTCCCACTGCACCCCATCTACTGGGAGGCTCACATAGGTGAGGCGACTGTAGTGAAAGTGCTTTATAAAATGTAAATGCCTCACAAATGCTATATAAACGTTAAGGAATATGAGTACCCGCATTGATAGGTATAATGGGATTGCTAGCACACTGGAAAAGAGGACTCAGAAACAAAGTTGAAAACGTTGCTGCATACACAGATCAAAAGTGTCAGGGCTGGGTAAGGAAGCGGCCCATAGGAACACAACTTGAATATAGGTAACACCATGCCAGAGGCAGATCCATGAAAACAAACCTCCATCTTGGTTTTCAATCTTGGACTCAGAATAGCAACCTAATCACACTAGACATAGTCTATGCTAAAAGTCATTTGAACACAAGTGGAGAGCTGTGTGTCAACCTTAATCTGAAATCAGAGCCCTCTGTTACCTTTAAAGCTGCCACCTATAAAGACAGCTGAGTGGATTTGGTAAAAGAAGCTCAGAAATTTCAATGTTCCAATGTAACACCAGGCAGTTTCCAGCCTCAACTGTCAAGACGTCTAATAAATGTAAGACAGCCCTAATATTACTAACATTAGACACGTAGGTCCGTAATTATTGGTGTACTCAAGATCAGCTAGCTTAGAGAAATAAACTTACAGTGATCACAGCCACATTTTCACAACTAAGGTTTCTATCCAGTGGCATGCTTTCAAGACAACACGTGCACATTTATTACCCTTTTGGCAGCATGTGGTCTGGTCACAGTGACGGGCTATAGAGCATATCTCAGTGTTTCATTAGAGCCTTGTTGTGACCATGGGAGCTTGGCACTATTTAATTCTGACTAAACTCTGAATCAATAACTTGTTAAAGAAATAAACTGTCCCCCTGAGGGGCTACCAGAGTAAAAAGTCACCAACCTCAGCTTGTTTGCACCAAACGCTGATGTTTTTACGCTGGGCTTTTGTAAAATGGTCCCATGCCTTTTGTTTGGAGGCAGAATGGTACACAGCTACTATCTGCTCAACTGTAGCATCAGATTGGCAGTTGAATCAGGCCGGCGTATCATCCAGGGATGGCGAAAGGGAGGAAAAACGAAATAAGAGAAGCATCAGCCTTGTTGTATCTTCTTGTATGACACCACTAGACTATGGTTGTGCTCAGAAAAAGTTATGTGTTGGGGTATCATGATCTTAAGGAAGGCTCAAAGGGAGAGACATCAATATATAGAATGAAGAGACCTCCCGAAGGTTTGGGGTGAGATGGTGACTAAAGCATTAACAGAGGCAGTCTGTATTCGTTCAGGCAGGAGAGGCAAGGGCTGGAGTTAATGCGATTAAGTACTAATGGCCCAGCCTGGAATGACAGTGAGTGGTGAACTGTACCAGCTCCTTTTGACTACTGGCTTCTTTCATAAACTAGCCTTTCAAAATGAGACTGCATGCTTCATTTCAACAGAATCCATCCCTTTATTATTCTGACGTATGTTTACCCAGAGGCTTCAGATCAGAACCTGAGATGAATGGAATCTATTTTAAGTCTACCTACATAGGCTTGTTGACTGGAGAAATATAAGTTTTATGGGAGAATGCTGTGTAAGTGTAGTCCTAAAGAGCATTTTTCAGAGTCTTTTAAAATGTCAAACAGAGAAATGTGTAAAAATATTCTGGTGCTTTTCCCTAACCAGTTCAAGAGAGGGGAACCTTAGATCTGACTTTCTTGGGAAAGGAAAAGAAGGAAAAGGACAAAAGCTTCTTCCTGCGTGGGTAGTCACAGTAAGAAAATCCAGGTGTTATTTTTTCATTACAGCTCAGCTTATACCTTGTCTACTAATGATCTGAGGATTTATAATCCTTGCTTGCTGCTATTTTTTCTATTTATTTTGAAATCCTAAAAACATGTACCTCTCTCTGCCTAGATTCTATGTCCATATATATTTTCAAAACAAAAGTGGAAAATAAAGAACTCTTCCTTAATCCTAATTATGTCTGAGTCAAGTATGGGAAGTCACATATGAAAAGAGTGGGCCTTAATTGTTTAAAAGCCAAATCATAAAACTGTACCCTTATTCTTAAGGTGAATAGAGTTCCTCACTCAAAAGATGTGAGTGCATAATTTTATAATATGTTGAACTAAAAATATCATGAGAATTTTTCTAATCTATCTCATTTAAGAGACTGTAGAAAGGTTTGAAGTAGTACTTATTCAAAATGGCCATTTTGGTGGTTTCCCATCCCACTCAGTGTCAATAACATCCAGAAAAAAAAAGTCGAAGAAAACAAAGTAAAAAAACAAGTAGAAGCAGCAAATTTTTATTCAGTCACCCTGGGAAACATAATTACACTTTCACTGAAATGTTCTATGTGAAAAACATATGATAATGATGTGAATCTGAAGCAGAAAAGCTTACAAATGCTGATGCTGTATTCTAACGTTAGTGATGAAATACCAAACTTTCCATTGAGGCCTGGAGCTGCTTATAACTTACTTTGAGAACAAGCAAGAGTAAACCCATGGGATTGTGGCCTAGCTGTCAGTGTTTCTAAGGAGCTGAAGGAGACACGCCATAAAAAATGACCACAGAAGGTGTCCGCATGAATCCCATTAAACTGGAGCTCAGGCACTTGGCAACATAAGGAGATCACAAGGACGTGAAGAAGAGGACACAGGATGGACTTGAAGGCCTGGCTCCCATATGGAGAAAACGGCGCCTACGTGAAGTGCCCTCTCACCCTGCCACAGAACTGCGACTTCCACTCACATTGAATGAGAATTCCAGAAAGGGCCTGCTTAAATTTCTCCTTTGCTTCTTCCATGTCTTTCTCGTGGGCAGCTTTCTCATTCAGCAGGCGGCGAACATGGCTGTTGGCAGACTGGATCATAGAGTAGAAGTTGTTGGCGCTGCGGCGGTTCACCTCTCCTCGCTCAATCCAGGTGAGCAACGTCTGCACAGCTTCTGAGAATTTGGAATCATCTGAAAAAAGAGATTTTTCAAATCATTCCAAGTAACCACATCTCTATCTACCCAACATGCTGGCAAGGAGGCCACCATGACTTTTTGGGAGTGGCTGTTAAGTGGACCGCTGACCACGGAGCTGTGCAGGCCCACACATGCACATGGGCGGCAGGCAGGCAGGCTGACTGAAAGAACAAAAGACTCAAAAAGTGGTCAGATTGGTTGTAGTTTATGAAGAATTTTCAGAAAGAGAATTGTTTCTTTTTGTTTTACGTGTTCTTTACTGATATAGTTTTCACGTATTGCAAATTTCTTAACCTCTCTGATTGTATGTGTGTGGCTGGGTGTAATGTGCAAATTAGCAACGAGAGAACTTCAGAATTCTACAGTCCTGTTTTGTTTTTTAATAAGGAAAAGTAACCTTGGGTCTTCAGTTTAACTTGAATTTGATAGTCATTTGTCCTGGATCCATGAAATTACAGTGTTGGTAGGAGCTTTAAGAAAGTGTTAAATGCGTAGTTCTTTAGGTATAAACACTTACATTTTTTACCTTGTATAGCATCACTCCTGCATTCAATCCACAGCCCCAGGCTTTTCACTCAGTCCCAGTCAATCTGTTTTGATGCAATTCATTCTATTTCTACATTTCTCCACATCCTGAGTCTCTTGCCTGAGGAACCCTCCAAGTAGATTTCTGCAGCTAGTTAGGAGTTATTCTCTGATGGTAAAGTGGTAGCACAGCTTATCCAAAGCTTCTGGTCCAGCTTCCCAAGGTAGGCACTTAATATATTCTGTTGTTAAAGGCTCTTGAGAGAGAGAATCCATTAGCATCCTATTGAAGGCCTCTTTGGGGCTCCACATTCCTCTCTGGCCAGAAACCCTCATGTCCAGTGGAAATAGCCCTCACCGCGATTTGAACTTTTTGCCTTTTGCCATTTTTCAGTGCAGACACATGAGAGATAAACCTCCCCCTGAGAGCAGGTTTTTATTTCATTACTTGCATACAGTCTTTATGTCTGATGCTTATTTTCTGCATGAACTCTACACAACCTGCAAATTCATTCTTGAAAACAAATTCAGACTGACTTGTTTGGTGTCATATAAACATGACATTTTTTTTCACCAATGCTTTCAGCCTTTCTAGCTTTTCAAAATGCACCATTATTTCTGTGTCTCTGTGCTGCTGCTTCTGTTCTCTTACAGGAAGACAAAATCAATCCAAACAAAGGGTTTCTTAAATGTGTGAATCCCTTAGGCTATATATTGCAAACAAGTTTGGTGAGTGAGACCTATTTGGAAAGTGGAATTAGCAACATCTTGCTGAGTTCAGAGCACAAGAAGCAGGAAAAATTCATACCATTAGAGCTGGGTTGGTATCATCAATAAGATCAATGGGACACCCACATTCATCCAATAAAATCAATCATACTTGGAGAATGAGGAACACTGGATTTGAACTACTAACACAGGAGACCAGGCAGGATGATTAATGTTAAATTAGAATAATGGTTCTGAGAGTCAAGCAGGGGGAACAGGAATAAAAACTAAAGGAATAATAGTCTGATTCAGCAATGTCTCAAAGTCTCCATAGTCACCATGTGAAATAAATTGGCCATTTTAAGTGATTAAAGAAGTCCTCTTTTGGTTGTGGTAGCTAAGTCTTTGAGCATCTAAGAATGTACACTGTGACCACTCTCTGGCCCTCCATTTTCTCATCTGTAGAAAAGAAATTTTACCAGAGTTTTCCAGGGTCACATAAAGTTCTATTGTTCTGATTTAGAATTCAAAACTAACTTGTACCTACAATGAAATGGGATGCTTACAGGTCCCCAGTCATGAATCACAGCTGAAATTCTCTGATGTAGAAAAGGAGGGAAAAATGTGTTTCATCCTCGTCATTTTATGTGTGGAGAAAAAATAGCCATCTCTTGAAACAGTGGAGGAGCAGAGATGCACATGTGAGGGACAGATTTTCTAGTTCTTCAGTTACTGGGTACACCTCTGTCTGGAAGACTACAATGTGAGAAATGCTTAGACCATATTAGTGGGAAATTCAAAGGATAACTACCAATGGTACAAATGTATTTATTAAATTTCCCCAAAGGAAAGAGTTCTTTTCATCGCAAAGCTCAAGCGTTTTCTATACCTTTCAGTTTTTCAGCAACAATGCTGCATTCGTGATCTGAATAGTGGACCACTGGGGGTGGCGATGGTGGGCGCAATCTTTCTTCTTCCATCCTTCTACGGTGGCGCTCCTCCCTTGCTAGCATGCGCTGTTTGCATTCCCACTCATACAGGTCATCTCGAGCCTGTGCAAAATCAACATGGAGGCGGCCTGTGTCCTTCTTGTCAGTGCTAGAGCCCAGGCGAATGCGGTAACCTAGTGCACAGTGGGAAGGAGAAAGAGTACAAGAGCAACTCAGCAGGTGAGCAATGGTAAGTACTTTTCCAAGTTCAATGTTTCAGATGTAGATGCAGCAGTTTCAAGTGACCACATAATTCTCTTCCCACTACTAACTACCAAGGTGAACCATCAAAATACTTGGATTGTAGTTTCATTTCTGATAACAGTTTATTATTCTATGGGTTGGGTCAATCTTGCTCATAGGAGTTCTATTCTTCTATCTGCCACCTTACCTCAGAGGTAAGAGAGAAAGTCTATAGGTAATGGTATTAAGAATGAGCCTTACAGGTCATGATCTCATGGTTCATGGGTTTGAGCCCTGAGTCGGGCTCTGAGCTGGTAGCATGGGGACTGCTTGGGATGCTCAGCACAGGGAGGGGAACTCAGTCAAAGTATGGTGATCTCCTTGAGTTGAGGAAATTGAACTAGGAATCCAGGGAGACTATGGAAGACAGAGTTTGTACGGCAGAGTACTAGAAAGAAGAAAGAGGGTCCTCTGCTATTCTTTAGCTGCACATGATGTCTGTGTGTGTGTGTGTGTGTGTGTGTGTGTGTGTGTGTAAACTACCTGTGCATTACAGGTAACAATCCCTGGAGCTCACATACGGCTGGGAATAGTTCCCCTCCCTCCCAGTCAGAGCATAAAAAAATGAATAATTCATATTATTATTGAGTAGAGTAGTCAGAAGGGTTTTGCCTTAGTAGAGAAAAATGAGCCCTAGACTAAATCCCTGCTCTGGTATTGCTGAACAAAACTTAAAAAACAAGACCTGAAAGGATAAAAGATTTTCCAAGTTACTTAACTGCATCCCAGAACAAAGTTCAAGAATATTTACAGAAATGAAAAATATCTGGTAATTCACAATGTTTGGTAAATTTCACAATGTTTGGTATCCAATAAAAAATTACCCAATATTCAAAGAATGAGGAAAATCATATGAAAGATTTAAAAACTCAACAAATCAAAGCAGACCCAGAAGTGATACACATAATATAATTAACATACAAGTACACAAAAACAACTATTATAATTGGATTTCATATGCTTAAGAAGTTAAAGTTTAACCATATTAACTAGAAATACATAAGACAAAAAAAAAGAGAACCAAAATAAAAATTCTAGACATTTAAAGTACAATGTCTGAGTTGAAAAAAAAATCACTGAATAGAAGCAATGGCAAATTAGACACTGCAGAAGAAAAGATTAATGAACTTGAAGACACAGCAATATAAGCTATTGAAAATGAAATACAGAGAAAAAGGACTGTAAGAAAATGAACAGAGTACCAGTAAGCTTGGGACAACTTCAAGGGGCTTAATATAGCCCAATTGGAGCCCTGACTGGAGAGAGGGGAGGGAATAGAAAAAAATATTTGAAGAAATAAGGGCAGGAAACCTTCCAAATTTAATGAAAACTCAGAGGTCTAAGAATTTCAATGAAACTCAAGCACAAGAATCATGAAGCGCATTACACCAGGCACATAATAATCAAATTTCTCAACATCAGTAATAAAGAGAATATTTTAAAAGCTGCCATAGACATAAGATACATTATATGCAGAGAAACAAAAAGATAACATCATATTTCTTATTGGGAACCATACAAGCAAGAAATAAATGAAGTAACATTTGAGGAAAAAAAACTGTCTGCCTAGAATTCTACATCCAGAGAACATATCTTTCAAAAAGAAAAGTGGAATAAATTCTTTTTGATACATACATCAGGAGCAGACTTACACTTTAAAAAATGTTAAAGGAAATTCAAGCACAGGAAAATGATACCAAATGGAAATTTTAATCTATACCAAGGAAGAGTATACATAATATATGATTCCATTTATATGAAACTCTGGAAAATGCACACTAATCTGACAGACAATGGACCAGTAGTAGCCTGGGGAGAGAAGAGGAAAGGGGTAGGAGGAAGGGATCATCAACAGGGTATGAAGGAAGCTTTTGGGGGAAGTGGACATGTCCATTATTTTGATTGTAGTTATGGTTTTACAGATGTACATCTGTGTCAATAATACCAAATTGTAGTTTTGAAATGTGTGAAATTCATTGTCAAATATTATCCTTCAATAAAGCTGTTATAAAGAATAATGCCCATGAACACTAAAATTGCTAAACATTCCTTTTAGAAAGAAGAAGAATAAATGCATTCCAAATAAGCACATTCTGCTAGGGCCTTTTACAACTGACAATGCACTTTCACACTCAGTCATCTTATTTGATCATCTGAGCCATCAGAAAATTTGTTATTAATGATTACCTTGCCTATTCTCCCAGAATCATGGAGAGGATCAAATGAGAAGATGATAGAAAGCTTGGTATAAACACACGACAGATACTGTGATGCTATGAGGTTGTTGCACCATGCACATTGCCAGCTCCCAAAGATGCTCAAACTCCAATAGAAAAAAAATGTTTATTTCCACATTTCTATCCCCTTTTGTAAAGGATTTTTGTTTGTTTTGACCTCTTCCTTTTACAATGTGGGAGAATAGCCAAGCAATTCAGGAGATTTCTAGCACTTATGAGCTTTCAGGGAGCAGGTTAAAATTTAAAGGGCAAAATTTAGTTATTTTTACATCACTGCAATCCCCTTTCCTCTGGCAACCTTGATAATGTTTCCAGAAGGTGGTTGTTGCCAGAGAGCCGATTTTAATGATGTTTAAATGTACATCTCCTGAGCAGCATGTCATCTTTTATGTACAGCTGTTCAGAGTTTTTTAAGACCTTTATGTTCGGGGGAGGAGCCAAGATGGCGGAGAGAAAGGGAGCTTTGTAAACTTCCTCTGACCCATCCCATCTATCGAACTGAGAAGAACATTACTCTCAACTGCAAGAGTGGAAGGAGAAAATACAGACTCCAGAAAGAAGATAACTTCAAAGATGCCTGAGTGAGTGAGTGCGAACTGGGGAGATTGGAGAACGGGCAGGGGAGGTGGGAGCCCCAGCCCAACACAGGGCAAGCGCATGGAGCCCCTGAGAGACAAAAAGAAGAGAAAGAGAAACTGAACACGCCTATAGTACTGTCTCTAGAGAAGAGATACAGAACGCTTAATCCCACACGGAGAGAAAAACTCTCACTCTATATATAACCGCTGGGCAGCGCGAATCCCCAATCTCGGGAGGCACAAGGAGAAAACAGTCCCCACTCCTGCAAGATCCCAGCAGGGAGTTGACAGCCTCGGCAGCAGCGGCCCCAGGATCCTGCACTTTGGCCTCGACTGCGGGAGTGGGAGCACACACCTCATTTCCACAACACATCTCGCCTCCAGCATTGGACGCCCCAATCCTGGGTGCCAACAGGAAAAAAACAGCCCCACCCCTACGCAATCCCTGAAGGGAGTTGGCGGCTGCGGAGGCAGGGGCGATTGCTTCGGATGACGCTGTGGGAGCGGGCACAACATTTACGGCAGCGGCCTGCACCTCCTGCAGCAGCAGCACGAATCCCAGCTGGTGCCAAGAGAAACTGCTCCCTCCCCCTACACGATCCCGGCTGGGGGTTAGCGGCGGCATCTGTGGGGACGCACACTTCCCCTCTGGCAGCGACAGCGCAAATCCCTGCCGGCGCCAAGAGAAACTGCTCTTTCTCCAATGCGTTCCCGGCTGGGGGTTGGGAGTTGGTGGTGGCATCTGTGGGGGTGCGCACTTCGCCTAGGGCAGCAACAGTGCAAATCCCTGCCGGTGCCGAGAGAAACTGCTCCCTCCCTTTACGTGATCCCGGCTGGGAGTTATATCGGACAAACTGGACTTTAAAGTAAAGGCAGTAACAAGGGATGAAGAAGGACATTATATAATAATTACAGGTTCTTTCCATTAGGAAGAGCTAACAACTATAAACATCTATGCGCCAAATTTGGAAGTGCCCAAACACATAAAACAATTAATCACAGACAGAAACAATCTTATTGATAAGAATGTGCTAATATCAGGGGACTTTAATACTCCACTGACAGCAATGGATAGATCAACCAGACAGAAAATAACTAAAGAAACAATGGACTTGAAAGACACATTGGAACAGATGGAATTGATAGATATATTTAGAACTCTGCACCGTGAAGTTAGGAAATTCACCTTCTTTTCGAGTGCACATGGCACATTCTCCAAGATAGATCACATACTGGGGCATAAAGCAGTCTTCCAAAATTTAAACGAATTGCGATCATACCATGCACACTTTCAGATCACAATGCTATGAAACTTGAAATTAACCACAGCAAAATGTCTGGAAAACCTCCAAAAATGTGGATGTTATAAACCACCCTACTAAAGAATGATTGGGCTAATCAGGGAATTAGAGAAGAAATTAAAAAATATATTCAAACAAATGAAAATGAAAATACAACAATCCAAAATCTCTGGGATGCAGCAAAGGCAGTCCTAAAAGGAAAGTTCATTGCAATCCAGGCCTATTTCAACAAATTAGAAAAAGCGCAAATTCAAAATCTAACAAAGCACCTACTGGAACTAGAAGGAGAGCAGCAAGAGCACCCCAAACCCAGCAGAAGAAAAGGAATAGTAAAGATCAGGGCAGAAATAAATAATATAGAATCCAAAAAAACCAGTTGAATGGATCAATGAAACCAAGAGTTGATTCTTTGAACAAATAAACAAAATCGATAAACCTCTAGCCAGGCTCCTCAGAAAGAAAAGAAAGAGCACCCAGATAGACAAAATCATGAATGAAAAAGGATCAATTACAACCAATCCCTTAGAAATACAAACAATCATTAGAGATTACTATGAAAAATTATATGCCAACAAACTGGACAACCTACCAGAAATGGACAAATTCCTAAATGCACATGCACTACCAAAATTCAAACGGGAAGAGATAGAAAGCAAGAATAGACTGATAACCAGTGAAGAAATAGGTTCCGTAATCAAAAATCTCCCAATGAATAAGATCCCAAGGCCAGATGGCTTCCCAGGGGAATTCTACCAGACATTTAAAGAAGAGCTAATACTCATTCTTCTCAAACTATAGTTTTCCAAAAAATAGAAATAGAAGGAAAACTTCCAAACTCATTCTACGAAGCCACCATCACCTTGATACCCAAACCAGATAGAGACCCAGCAAAAAAAGAGAACTATAGACCAATATCCTTAATGAATACAAATGCAGAAATACTCAACTAGATACTGGCTAATCGAATTCAACAGCATATAAAAAGTATTATACATTATGATCAAGTGGGATTTATTCCTGGGTTACAAGGCTGGTTCAACATTCGCAAATCCATTAATGTGATACACCACATCAACAAAACAAAAGAAAAAAATCATATGATCCTATCGATAGATGCTGAAAAAGCATTTGACAAAATACAACATCCCTTCTTAATAA